>SNQJ01S0060379.1:80832-95102 GCA_010110895.2 Picea sitchensis
ACCACCTTGCCACCCTGGTTTCTCTGGCTGCAACCAGATGGAAGCTACAACTCCCTTTGTTCAAGCACCCACTTGAACCTATGAGGGCAACAATCCTCCCTAGCACCTCCCTACCACCCTGAAATATAAATATTTTCTATTATGACTTATTACAGTGATATAAAGTTATTCAATGGCTTACCGGTCTCATCATTGTTTTGCTACATTGCACTTCTCTGTTTGCATCAGTGTCTTCTACACACTCCTTGCACTTTCTATTCTTTTGCCTTTTATTCTCTCTGGGCCATGTCCCTTCAATGCACCATTCCCCTTCTGTACATTTTTGTTGCTACGCTTTGCCTCCTTCTTCACACCTAACAACCCCCTCCTTTCTTCTTTGTTCAACATCCTTATAGTCTCTGTGCACCTTGTGCATGCAATTTGCTTCTTTCTCTTGCATCCTCTCCACCCTCGATCTCCTCCACATCGGAGTGTTTTCTCCACTTCACTCTTCCACCTCTATCCCATCTCCTATGTGCCATGTTGTCTCTCTCTATTCTGCATCTCCTGCTCCTTGTGAGTGCTCTGCCTTATCATCATGGTAACTCTTCAGCTTCTCTGGTGGTTTCATGCATGCATCCATCATCACTGGGTGTTATATTGAGATTCCTCATCTTCTCTGGAAGTTGAGACTCTTCATCTTCTCTGTAATAGACGAGCTCATCCTCTGGTAGAAACCATCATTTGTTTCTAGCAGTTACATTGTGAAGTGCAACAATAACCCTCCGATCTTATTCAAATTCATCCGCACCGTTGAATTGACTTCATTGAATCTTGCGTTCATTTCACCATTTAACACTTCGACATTTTGGGATCCCTGTGGTAAAGATTTCATTACTCTCCATGTCCTGATCCCCGAAACTCCGAAATGGAGCTTGTCTGCACTAGCTCCTTCCTCCATCTTCCGCCGATATGAACAATGGATGTGACCACGGGCTGAGCCAAAACATGTTTCACATTTTAGCATTTCGACAATCCTGTTCTGTGGCATCTCAACTCTCCAAGTCGTGATCTTTGAAACTACGAAAAAGGATTTTGTCGCTTCAAGATTTTCTCTATAGCTCTTCGACCATGTGACTACAAGAGGTGACCGAGCGCTTATCCATTTAATGCTTTTGTGATTTCAATTTTCATCACTTCAGCGTTCCTGTGGCAATGAGTTCTTGTTGCTTCATGTCCCGGTATCTGAAGCTCCAAAATGGAGCTTGTTTGCACAAGCTCCGATCATTTTGGCATTTCGCATTTCAGCCTTTCGCGATTTTGCATGTCGCTAATTCCTGTTGCGAGTTCGAGAGGTTAAGGAGCCCCATTCCTTTGACTTTTCAGTCGGTGAAATGACGATCTGTTGTCACGTGTCCTATGGACCCAACGGTCCAGATCTTGTCGTGAATTTGACACTTCACGGGCCTTCCTTGTGCCTTATTCGGGATTTCAGCATTTCACATTTCGCCGCTTTGGGCCTCTTGTGATGAAGAGTCTCCTCACTTGACTCTTCCAACTCCCGGTATCCGAAACTCCAAAATGGAGTCAGATCAATGGTCCACACTCTAGATGATTCAATGGTCCATATCTCTTCGTGATTTCACACATCACGATTTATGCATTCTTGACTTGAGAGTTCTTGACAACTCCACCTCCCTGTCTGCGAAACTTTGAAATGGAGTCAGCTCAAATTTTTGGCTTGTCGCACTTCGCAACTTCAGGATTCCTATCATGAGAGTCCTTGACATCTCCAACTCCTGGTATCCGAACCTCTGGTATGGAGTCTTTGGCATTTCATGATTTTACATTTCACGACTTCGGGACTCCTGTAGTGAAGTGTTTTGACACTTCAACTCCCGGTATCCAAAATCCCAGTAGCCAAAACTCTGAAATGGAGTCTGATCAATGCTTTGATCTTGCCTTTTGATCGCTGCTATTCTTCCTTGCCTGCCTGTCTGCTAATATTCCTTGTCTACCTGTTTATCATTGTTGTTGTTGTTCTTGCCATCAATGACAAGCACACTCTTCTTTTAAACATGCCAACATCTTAGAGGGAAAGAAGACCCTCATGATCTCAGTAACAGACTCTAAAGGAATTGAATTTTTTATTGGGTTGACGATTATTAAAGGAGAATATATTACATGAGATGAAAGAGCATAAAGAAAACATGGTTATGTATTACAATATTATAGACCAAGTGAATTTTTATACCACTTTATAAACTTGGTTGTTAGTAAAAACCTACAACTACAAACAAGGCCAAGTAAGAACTCATCAAAGGTATGATACTTCTTTCCTTACTCTCAACATGAGAAGTTAATGGAGACTATCATATAGAAGTGATCCTGATGCATTGCCTTTCCTTTCCTTCCTTTCCCTTTCCTTGCCTTTACTTTTCTTTCCATGCCTTTCCTTTCCTTTCCTTGGCTTACCTTGATTTCCTTGCCTTTCCTTCCTTTGAATTACTTTTCCTTTTCTTGCATTTCTTTCCTAAACTTTCCTTGCCTTTTATTTTATTGTTTTTCCTTAATTTCCCTTACATTTCCATGCATTTCCTTTCCTTGACTTGTATTTCCATGCCTTGAATTTCCTTTCCTTGCCTTGCCTTTCCTTACTTTGAATTTCCTTGTCATGTCTTGTCTTTCCTTGCCTTTTATTTCCTTTCTTTCTTAGCATTTCCTTTCCTTCCCTTCCCTTGCAATGTCTCTCATATCCTTTCCTTGTTTCTCCATGCCTTGCCTTTCCTTTCCTTTGATTTCCTTTCTTTCCTATCCTTTCCTTGCCTTCCCCTACCTTTTCTTGGATTTCCTTTCCTTTCCTTACCTTTCTTTTCCTTGTATTTCCATTCCTTTCCTTTCCTTGCCTTGATTTCCTAGACTTTCCTTTCCTTTTCTTCCTTTCCTTCGCTTACATTACCTTTCCTTTCTTTGTCTTTCTTTGCCTTGTATTGTCATGCCTTTGCTTTCCATGTCTTTCCCTATCTTCTCATCCTAGCCTAGACTTGCATTAACTTGGCTTGGCTTGGATTGGCTTGCCTTGTCTAGCCTTGTCATGCCATGTATTGCATTTTCATGTCTATCCTTTCCTATCCTTTACTTTGCTTGTCTTGGCATGCGTTGCTTTCCTATCCTTGCCTTGATTTTTCTTTTCCTTCCTTTCATTGCCTTAACTTTCCCTTTCTTGGTTTTGCTTGCCTTACCTTGCCTTTCCTTTCCATGCCTTGTCTTTCCTGTTCTTTCCATGCCATATCTAGCCTTGTCTAGCCTTTCCTTTCCTTCCCTTGCCTTCCATTTCCTATATTTCCTAGCCTTTCCTTGTATTTTCTTTTCTTGCCTTTGTTTACCTTGTCTTTCCTTGCCTTACATTGTCTTTCCATGCCTTGTGTTTCCGTTCCTTACCTTGTATTTCCTCACCTTGTTTTTCCTTTCCTTTCTTTACAAGGTGTTGAATTGTCAAACATATGTAATAATAAATATCAACATGATGAAAATGATTCCATTGGAAAAGTAATAATGTGTAAAATGAATAATTGAACAAATATTTTATATTTATGATTGATTGAAATTATGGCTTTATTTTATTTTTATTATGATATTCTTGTATTTTTTGGTTCATCTTTGTTGTTTGGGAACTATGTCTATCCTTGAATTTCCTTTCCTTGCCTTGTATTGGCTTGGATTGACTTGCCTTTCCTTTCCATCCCTTGCCTTTCCTTTTCTTTCCTTGCTTTCCTATCCTTACCTTGCCTTTCCTTGAATTATTATGGCTTGGATTGGATTGCCTCTCCGTTCCTTTCCTTTCCTTTCCCAAATCCAATTGTAACATCCCCAATCTTAATCCACATGAATTAGAATGTAATTGTATAAATTTTATTTAGGTTGGTGAGCCATTTTGTTGGGGAAAAGCGGCCATATTGGTTCAGTGTGGTCGGGTTCCAAATGATATATTATGTGAATTGAAATAATTCGTTAAAATAGTAATCTGTAGATGCAATATGAGAAGGGTGAAGAATGTTGGGGGGTTGTGATTCCATAGGAGAGAGGAATCCAAGGGGGGATTATTCATGGGTATTAATCCAACTCACATTCCTGAATAATTATTATTATTGGGTAAACCTTCTATTTTTTGTTGAGCATTCCTAAATATAATCATTAAAATCCTATAAGAGGGTGGGTATGAGGAGACACATCCCATAGTTATTGGAGAGAATTGGAATGACTACAATCATATTTAGGAAGAGTGTAAGTCAAGTTAGGAAAGAAAACAAAGGGAGGAAATTAGTATGGCTAAGGGGCAAGTTTTTGGGGAGTCACACTTTTGCATGGAGAGTAGTTTTTACTTGCATATTTTGGACAAAAAGAGAGGGGATGTGTGCTGGAAAGAGCACCGACCATGTTGGGAATGAAGGAAACCATTGTTGGGCTATGTTTTATGTTGAGAAAGAGGCTTGTGTGCCACTAAATTGGGCTGTAATCTTGTGACATGTGTTTATGTTGAGAAAATGACTCAAGAGCCTTGTGAGGGTTGTGAGAATTCCTGTATTGGATGTGAGGATTATTGATAAATCAGATGCAATGGAACCTTGGAGGGAAGTGGGAAGGTATGAAGGACTTTTTGTACTGAAGGGGGATTCCATTCCTTTGGTTCTATAGGTTGTGGGGAAGAGAGAGGAACCTGGCCTTTTGGGATACTGTGTGTGGAGAGAGGATAGCTAGAGGGCCATATTTCCTTGTGGACTAATATTGTCAACTTAGGGGTGGCTTGATGTTGAGAGAAAATCAACATCAATGCCTATGGATGGGAGGTCCACCCTTCCTATGCAACCATTTGGTTAGATATTAATAGATAAGTTCTATGTTGTGTTTATTATGATATTATTTTCTATAAATGGTTTCTATGGATGTTGTGTGTTTGTTTTCTTATTGAGAAGTTGCATTCATGTTCTAATATATGTTGTTATATGCATTTAGAATTGTGGTATCAGTCAAATGATTAAATTTTGTGTGATATGTAACTGGTAAGCTACAGGAAAATTAATAAGCAGAAAACTTTATGTTTTAATGTGTATTTCGCATGTGATGTTTCTCAGCTTGGGGCTAGGTACATTAAAATATGCTATTAAAACTATTGGTTCAACACCAGGGTTGTATGGGCTAAGAATCCGTGCGAATTTTGACAAATTTGTTGTTACAATTTGTTTGTAATGAATTTAGGGATAAACAATGGAAGAGTGAAGAGAAATCACAAAATTTGTGGGAAAAAATGAGTTTAAATGAACGATAAATGTTTTTTAGGTTTAATGGAGTCGATCTACAAAATTGTAAAGCTAGATTCGACCTACAAGGTCGAAATTTAAGTTTTAATGGTCGTTGTAGTGTTTTCCAGAGTTCAGGGAATTGACGACCAAGATCGCATTTGATCATGAGATCAATGGTAAAAATTCACTTAAGTAAATTTGAAAATCCATAAGGTTTCATCCATTTGAAAGGTTGAGTAAATAAACAACTGAGATCCATTTCAGTGGTTGCGAAAATGGATCAGATCGATGGTCTGTATTCATTTTAGCCATTGGGAGGTTGGAGCCAAATGAGCAGCCAAGATGATGTTTAGTGAGAGATCAACGACCTAGATTAACCTAGGTTTTTGTCAAAAATTTCTAAGTATTAAAGTTCGTGAACGAAATTCACTTATGATCGATGGTTGAATCGATGAGTTTGGAAAAGATTTGGGTTCAACCAGAAGAAGTATTCACTGATCGATGGTCAGTGGTATTGGATCGATAGATTTTGTCAAAAGTATTATACATCCAAAAGAAATATTCGACGATCGAGGGTGAATGGTCATGCATCAACAAGTTTGGATGGATCTTGACTGATCAATGGATGAGATCATTTTTAGGTGGGAGATTGATGACCCATATTCATCGAGGAATTTGGCCAAAACTTCTATGTGTCAATGTTCGCCAACAAAATTCGTTGATGACCGATGATCAAGGATCGATAGAAATTGGTGAAGGTTTCACACATCAAAAGGGGGATTATTGATCATCATTGGTCGATGTTTGGAGATCAACGGAGTTTGAAAAGAGTTTTCATTGTATCATAGAAATATCTGATCAGTGATGGTTGACGATCGAGAATATACATGCTTAGTGGAGTGTTTTAAGTATTCCAAGAGAAGTGGTCAATCATGGATGAAGGAAAAGAGGATGATGACGTCAACATCCACATGTCATGCCACGTCAACATCCATGTGTCATGACACATCAACCAAGTTGATTCCTTAGGATGAAATGTCATTCCATTACAACATCTATGTGTCATGACACATCAACATATTTTTCATGTGAGATGACAGATGGTCGATGGTGGATGATTGGGTATTGCAAAGATTTGTGAGAAATTTTATTTTTCCAAGAGAAATATCTGATGGCCGATGATCAGGTGTCGGGGTGATTTTCAAGTAATTTTGGTTTACCAAGTGAAACATCCAATGGTCGATGGCTGATGATCGGGCATGGGGGAGATTCATGAGTAATTTTAACTTTCCATGAGAAATCGTCGATGGTCGATGGTCGACGATTGAGCATCATGGAGATTGGTAGGAAAGTTTGGTTTACAATGAGAAATATTTAATTGTTGATTTACAATGGAGAGTGGATCAATGGTCCAAATTTATTATAGTTTACTATTGAAGAATTACATTAAAGGAATATTAAAACACTAAAAATAGTTAAATTTTTACGAATTTGTTTTCAGGTTTTTGAAGGTCATTAACTTGCAAGGCGATTTGAGGCCCTAAAGGATGGTTTTATCTAATTAAAACCTCCAAAAAACAAAGTGTAACAAAACAAAACTATTATTTGTATATTAAATAAAAGAGCTCAAGGAGATCTTTCCAACAAGATAAATTGTTCACAAAATAGAGCTCATATGACAAAGTTACAACTGAAACAATTAAGGTAAAATTTCAACAATAGTTTACTTTCGGAGGGATAAATCCTAGATATGAAGTCTGATTGAGGAATGATAGAAGTATATGGAAATACATTGAACCATACAAGACATCCATAAAACGAGAATTGGGATCTAGGTATGTAAAAATGTGTAGAAAGAGTAAGAGGACGCCTATAGAATACAAAGATAAAAATGTAAAACATTCAAAACTTATGTGGGTCGTAACTATTAGTTTGAAGCCCGATTAAGGGTGGAACTGGGACAATTCATTCATGAGGTAGTAATGGGCATACCCAATTGATCTTCCAAAAATATCCCAAAGGATTTGGTGTAGGGATGCATGAGCAGGGACAAAATTGCTAAGCCAGGAGAAAGCCCAAAGGGGCAAAGTTACCTAGGGGGAGCATTGGTTTTCTCCATAAAGTTTCAGGACGAAGTGGAATTAGATTCCAAAAACCATGTAAGTACTTGATAAAAGGATTTTTCCAAATAATTCCAAAATTTGGAGACACATTCTCAACTAATAAAGATAAGTGCCATGGATGATTGTTAGGTAAGGAAGAGTATTGAAACTAATTATAATTCCTATTCATAAGTGTAGGGAAACATTTGAAGTGCAGTAGTTTGGAAAAGTAAAATTAGGTTGAGATTATTAACAAGGCATTGATTAATAAGAGGAGGATTGATAACAAGAGAATATGAATCCACCAATGAGAATTGTGTGGCTCTGTTATAGATTAATCCAAGGGTCCACTTGATGGGGAAGTATTTCAATCTTATGTCATTGTCTAAATCATCAAAGAGATGCAAAAGGAAAGTGCAGAGCTGCAGGGAAAGTGATGCTAGGTTGAAAAAGGTATAAAGAAGAACAAAGATAGTAATATTCAAATCCTATAGAGTATGAATGGTTTGCAAAGGATAATCAATAGAGGTTCTCACATAAATCATGAAACTTATAGGTGATGTATGCCATTGCATGCACAAGGCGTTAAGGAAGACTCCATATCCTTGAAGGTGGAAATATAATGAAGGATACAAACCTTGTTTCAAGAGAAGGAAAAAGGATATCATGAGATGAGGTGGGACTCATGGAGTGGATGAGTAATATCTATGTTAAAGTATGGGAATGCATGAAAAAGGAATTGTTGGGTATGATCTAATAACTTTTTTCTAAAGCTACCCCAAAGTAGTAAAGTTACCTCTATTACCACAGTGTGTAGAAAAAGTAGGGTACATGTGAAAATTGAGGATGCATAGCATTCCATTTGTAGAAGAGTGGTCTTGAGTGGCTAAGTAGTTCTTCACAATGAATCACTCAATGAAGTATTTAAAATTGAGAGTATAATAAAGATGACAATTTTTTTTTTTTCAAAATGTTGAAATTCCAATCAACAATAGTAGTATTTCGAGACCGATTTGGTCAAGAAAAATGGGAAGTGGTTAATTAGATTGCAGTGTTAATATTCAACTAGATTCAACACTATGAATATTGAGAATTATAGCTAAAATATGTTGGGACAATTTTTCTCTACATAAAGGAAGTAGTTGTGAGATGGAAGCTCTAGTGTACCTAGTGGTTGGAATTGCAAAATGACCAAGTGGGGATTAGCTAACAGTTCAAAATAAAGGCCAATGGTGCAAAGTTGAGAAGAATGAAAACACATAGGGAATAGAGGTCCTAAAAGAATTCAATGACAGTCATATACAACAACAAAGATAAATAAATAAATAAAATTGAAATATATATGCATTGGAGTGCATGATATAATTGATTCATGATGCATACAATAAAGATAGTATGCATGTGCATAAAATAGGCATGAAATATAAAATGCTTGGAGTATATTGATGTTTGTTTGTGCATGTGGACATGATTGAACATGTTGGTGGCATAAGTAGAGACAAAGATTAGTCTGATGATATATATGAAATAATGATGCTATAATATTTGAATAAAACTAATGATGTATTGTGTATCCAGGAAAAATGATTATAGCATGATGATATTGTTTCTTATGGTTTCCATCCAGATGAAGAAAAATGAGGATGGTGGGAATGTTTATCGAGAGGTTGGTGAAGGGATCATGTGAGATTCTACAAAGTACAATTTGATTAGGTAGCATAAAGTACAGAAATAACAACCATGCAGATATGCATTGAGGTTTCTTACGATGCATAAATACAAAAGGGAATTGAGCTAATAATTCACACATTTAAACTTCAATATTAAGATTGATGGAAAGGTAGAGGGTCTTGAGTATATGCATTCTATTATGCGAAAATTAATGGAATGTTTTTTTACCTTTCTTATGATATCATAACCAAGAAAAGACAAGAGACATACTCATGTGGTAGCAATGAATTCCAAGGATATATGGTATTTTGGAGTCAATGAAAATATGTATTGTGTAAATGCGACCATGGGAATTGAAAGATTGGTAATTTTTTATTGCACTATGAAATGTTTGGATGTTGGTATGCATATGTGAGGAATGGTGGTTTCATTCCATTTAATATGAATGATAGTTGGAAGTGATGAAATTTTTAGATTAACATAATTTTGAAAATCACTTCATGGACTAAATTCATATGTTGCAGTGGATGATAGTTTCATTATAGATAATATGATTAATGGTTCAATTCCATTTTTAAAGTGAATAATGGTTGAAAATGATTGAATTTCTAACAAATTACAATTATGAGATCATTTCATGAACTATTGAAAATATGCCTGAGTGATAACAATCTTGTTTGGCTGAATTAAAGTGAGAAAAATTGTAGAAAGAATGGTCTTGGATATGGAAAAGGTGTAAAGCCATAAGAATTATTGATGCCTACTATTGCAAAATTCAAATTTCTTGACAAGAAAACTCGTGCTTGGGAAACTTAGTTTCCTATATGTAAAACAAATTTAGAAATTAATATGTAAAATTGCTATGATGATATCTCATTATGACTATATGTGTGTGATACATATGATATGATGACTTTTAAAGATAAAAATGTTGGAAGGAATTCTATTGTTACGACACTGGAACCCTTTGATTTCCACAAGTTACAAATATCTAGTAAAATTCTGGTAGTGAGTTGGCACTTCCCTTTCACAAGAACACCTTGGAAAATGATGGATTTCCTGAGGGACTATGTAGAAGTGAAGGGGATGCCTGATCCTGGAGGGTGAGGATGTCAAAGGAGATGTAACTCAATAATGTATATGAGTTTGTGGTTGGAATCATAAGGATGTTTCAAGAAAATAACAATGAACTAAATTCTTATTGTGTCTGCTCATGAAATAGAGCATCAACCATATGAATAAGTGGTTGTAATCACTAAGTTAATTATGTTGGAAGATGAGTTAATTGTTATTCAGTAAATTGCAAGTTTTTCCTTATTCATTGTTGCTTTTTGTTCTCGAATGAACTTTCAACATCTGTGTTTTTATGTGACTAGATGTTTTTGTGTGTTTGTTTCATCGTCACTGCATATGTTAAAGTTGACTATGTTATGTTTTAATTGGTATGGTAAGTTGTATGATATTATATGTCATGTTTTGTACTTTCTTTCCCCCAGAGTTGTAAAATATGTTGTGTAGGAGGAATAATTGTAACTATTTGAAAGTTAGAGTTTCCATGATCATAGCTAGAGTTACTGGAGCCACAACTCAAAGACTTCTTGTCTGACCTTGTATTGGAACCCTAGAAAGAAATTGGTATAGCCTGAAGGAATGTAATGTAGAGAAGGGGTACACTTACTTGGGTTTTGCAGGTTGAGGGGAATGATATCTTATTGGTTGTAATTTTTGGGGGAATCAATAAAGTATAAAACGTATTGCAACTAGAATTCCTGGAGCCACAACTGAGAGACTTCATTTCCAACCTTATAATTGAACCATGGAAGGGAAAAGATACATCCTGAAGGACTGGAGTGAAAAGAAGGGGTACACTTCATTGTATTTTTTGTGTTTAGGGGAACGAGATATTTTTGGTTGGAATTTTTGTGGGAACCGACATAGCATGAATAATATTGTAGCTATATCTAGAGAAAGGTGGTGCAGGATGTGAAAAATTAAATACAGTTGGTTGGAGTTGGTGTCAAAATAATGAATTGTGAAATTAGCTTACATGGTCTCATATAGGGAGCCTAAGTATCTATGATTTTTGGGATGGAGTGAATATGTATGTATATGTATTTGTGTCGGGGTGCCTATGTAATTTTTTTAGGTGGTAATCCCTATGTGATGTTGGTCCAGAGAGTCTTTATGTTAATTAATGGCTAGGGAGTCAGAATTGTAAAATGAATGTACACTTGAAGGGTGCTATGCACTGAGGATAATGAAAAAACAAGGTGGAAGGGAACGTAACATCCCCAATTTTAATCCCCATGAATTATAATGTAATTGTATCAATGTGATTTAGGATGGTGAGTGGATGTGTTGGGAAGAAGAGTCGACTTGTTAGCTATTAACAAATAAGTTATCTATTTTTTTATTATGATATTCCAGTATGTAAATGGTTTATATGGATTTTGTGTGTTTGTTGTCTTCTTGAGTAATTGCATTCATGTTTTAATATAAGATGTTAGATGCATTTAGAACTGTGGTATTAGTCAAATGGTTAAATTTTGTGTGATATGTAGCTGGAAAGCTAGAAGAAAATTAATAAACATAAAATGTTTTGGCTTAATGTGTATTCCACATGTGATGTTTCTCAATTGGAGGTCAGGTACATTACATCAATGAAACAAATGATTTTTCCATTCGAGGCCTGGTTAGAGTTTTATAGATATTCACTACTCGCCTCGTCAATCCATTTAGGGACATCTTGGAAATTTGGTTTGACATCATAAAATCCAAATCAAGAAGCATAAAAAAGTTTCATAAGCTCCCACACATTTTTTTCACTAAGTACCATGTGACCACACTTCCCACAATAACTCGACACAGTGTTCTTCAAAATCAACCTCTTGTTCAAAAATTTCATTGTGCCTCACAAAGAAAACTCCTAGTTATGTATATCCTCCAACAAATGCTTTCCAGAAAAAAGAATGATAGTGGAGGGGTACCCCTAGTTGTAACTCCATGCTATGAACCTAATGAAATCAAAAATTCATCCATCGAAGGCCTGGTTAGTGTTTTATCATGAGTTGGAAGTTACTTCCTCAGGCCCTTAAGGGACATGTTAACAATTTGGTCTACGGGAATAAAATCCAAACTGAGAAGCATAAAAAAATTTCATAAGATACCACATGTCTATTTTGCCAAGGCCCATGTGACTACACTACCTACAACTACGCGACACAATGTTTTTCAAAATTGACCTCTTGTTCAGATATTACATTGTACCTCATAAAGAAAAACCCTAGTTCTTGAGATCTTACAAGAAAATATTTTATGAAGAATGACATGATAGCAGAGGGGTGCCCTAGTTGAAAACTAATTTGATGAATGTAATGCAACTGATGGTTCATCCATATGAGGTCTAGTTAGAGATTTATCATGACTTGCAACTTGCATCCTCAAGCCATTCAGGGACATGTTAGCAATTTGGTCTAGGGGAATAAAATCCAAACTGAGCGACATAATGGAGTTTGATAAGATACCACACATCTTATTGGACTTGACCTATTTTATCATTCTACCCATGATTTCTTGGCACACTATTCTTCAAAATTGACCACTTGTTCAGAAATTGCACTATGCCTCACTCGAAAAAAAAACCATAGTTCCTAAGATCCTCCAACAAATGCATTTTTGTGCAATGAAGTTACAATAGAGGGGTCCCCATAGCTGAAAACATATTCCCCAAACCCAATGCATCTAATGGCTTTTCCATATGAGGCTCAGTTATAGCTTTATCGCGATTTACAAATTGCCTCCTCAAGGCATTCAAGGACATATTGGCAATTTGGTCCGGGGGAATAAAATCAAAATTGAGCATCATAACAGAGTTTTGTAAGCTCCCACACATATATCTAGACAAGGATGGCAATAACACACTACACATAATGGCCTGACACAATATTCTTCAAAATTGACCTCTTCTTCATAAATTTCACTATGCCTCACTCAACAAAACCCTAGTTCTAGAGATCCTCCAAAAAACACTTTTCTAGGCTATGAAATGATAGAAGAGGGGTCCTCTAAGATACAAACCAATACCACAAATCCAATACAATTGACGATTCATGAATCTGAGGACTGGTTAGAGTTATATTAGAAGTTGCAACTCGTGTCCTCAAGCCATTTGGGGACATGTTGGAAATTTGGTCCTAGGGCATAAAATCTAAACCGAGTAGCATAAAGGATTTCCATAATATCCTACAATTTTTTTTTTCCATGTTCCACATGAACACGCTACCCAAAATCACCTGTCACAGTTTTATTAAAAATTGACCACTTGTTCAGAAATTGAGTTGTGCCTCACAGAGAAAAACCCTAGTTCCTGAGATCCTCCAAAACATTATTTTATGGGAAATGAAATGATAGTGGGGGGCCCCATAGATGAAACTCGATGCCCCAAATCCAATTGAATGGATGATTCTTCCATATGAGGTTCGTTTCGAGTTTTGTCACGAGTTGCAACTCTCCTACTCAAGCCATTTAGGGACATGTTGGAAATTGTGTCTAGGGGAATAAAATACAAACCTAGAAACATAATGGAGCTCCATAATCTCCCACATGTCCATTTTTCCAATTCCCATGGGATCACACTACTTGCAATCCCCCAACAAAGTGTTCTTAAAAATCTACCACTTGTTCAAAAATCACAGTATGTCTCACTGAGAATGACCCTAGTTCCTAATATCCTCTAAAAAAATATTTTATGGGAAACAACATTATAGTGGAGGGTCCCCCTAGAAGAAACCTAGTTATATGAATCCAATGAAACTTACGGTTCATCCATTCGAGGCTCGGCTAGATATTTATGGTGAGTTGCAACTCACCTCGTCAAGCCATTCAAGGACATGTTGACAATTTGGTTCAAGGGCATCAAATCCAAATCAAGTGGAATAACAAATTTTTGTAAGATTTCACACAACAGTTTATCCAAGGCCCATATGACCACACTACCCATAATCACTTGATACGATGTTCTTCAAAATTGACCACTTGTTCAAAAATTGCATTGTGCCTCACTCAACAAAACCCTAGTTCTTGAGATCCTCCAACAAATGATTTTCTTGGAAAAAAAATGATAGTGAACGGGTCCCCCTAGTTGTAAATTAGTTCCCCAAATATAATGCAACCAACATTTCATCCATTTGAGGCTTAGTTAGAGTTTTATCACAAGCTG
>SNQJ01S0060380.1:7559-25716 GCA_010110895.2 Picea sitchensis
TACGAACCCCGGGTTGACAAATTAGATAGTTGGGTAAATACTACAATGCAATTAATTCAACATTAGTTCGGCCCAATGTAACGAATTTTGTTCCTTTTGTTCCGATTGATGTTCCTTTTGCAGGTCGTGCTGTTCCTTTGAATAGAACAACTATCGTTCCCTTTACGATTACTGTTCCTTTACAGGTGTTGCATCTCTGGAGGCTGGGTATTGAAAACAGAAGGTAAGAACCTATGTAGGCGACAAGTAAAACGCTTGTGCCAACGCCTACCTTTGGTTGATGCATAGAGGTTGTTTTTAGGACATCTTTAGAGCCCAACAATACCTCTTCCCTAGCCGAAGATCCGACTGCATTTTGAAAGTTGGTTCGGGCTGCAATAGCCTCTTTTTCTCTGAAACCAATATTATCTAATGATTGAACCATCTCCCGAAAATAATCTTGGATGATCCCTACCTTAGAAAACAAGCTTTGTTGTACTTCTTCTAGCTTTTGATGCACTTCCAATGCCTGGGCTTGAAACACTGCTATATTTACAACCTAGCTTTCAGTAGAACTCAATTTAGCTTGCAACTGCCTTACCAATTCTTCTTGCTGGATGACCTACCCTTGACTTACTTGAGCAGTCTTGTGTACTTCTTCAAGATCAGATTTAAGTTGTTGAATTTCTTGTTTGTCTTTGGCTCTAGCTTGTTCGAGTTCTTTGCTAACCTTGCTTTTGACATTATTCTCTATATTCCTTATTTGATCTCACAACTGACTTATCATCTAATTTCTTTGTCTCAACCTTACTTTCAGATTATCAACAGAAAATAAGTCGGCCATTGCAAAAGATCCCAAAGAGCCTACCACCTCTGTAGCAAAATCTTCATCATCCAAATTTTGCCCATCTAATAATAGTCTGTGCTTTTTTACCATTGTACCTTCTTTCGGACGCATTTCTTGTTTCACCACAACTTTCCTCTTCTTACTGGAAAAGAAGTCAAAGGAAGGTATCTCTTCAATAAAGATCGAGGTAAGATCACTTACATATATAACTTCAAGACTGGGAATCCCTAAACTTGATTGTAAAGGGGTTAATGCTGTAATAAGATTGCCTAACTCTGTGAATTGCGTTCCTTCTATTGTTCTGGAGGTATCAACATGAGTAGTTGATGATAAAGGAAATATCATTTGATTCTGTTTTAGAGGTGTCTCAGATTTAAAACCTATTTCAGACTCTGGATGTTCTACCTGTGAAGTTTCTAATCCTTGTGAAGATACTTCAGGATTCTTTGGGGTTTCCTCAGTAGTCTGTTTACCAAAGGACTTTGGTTCAAAACATGGAGGTATACTTCCTTGTTTTGGGGGAGTGGTTATTGGTTCTCCCTGCAATATCTTGGGAAACCCACTTCATCTGTTTTTTTGAAAAGAGAAAAAGTTGGCCTGTATGTTAGGGGGAAATGCTTGGAACATGTCTAGTACCTCCTCATAAACTCCGATTCCTTTGAATACATCATCACAGGGGGAGTCTTCATGCTCATATGTTTTCATATTGCATTGAGCTAGGTGATTTACCACAATTTGATATGGATCATGCCTTCTGAGATCAACGTCCACCAGTTTAACATCCTCTAATGCTGTGGATTCCACCTTAGAATGACCAAAATTTAGCAGTGAAAACCTTCCAACCTGGAGAGGAAAAGCTGGCCATAATTTCTTCTGAACCGCTTTTAACTCTTTTCCAATGCCTCCTGTTATTATTTGGTAAGCCACTTCTCTGCACACCAGTTTGTCAGGTAGAAACTTTGGGAGAGCATGAGGGGGAATTGAGCATCCAAAAACTCTAATATAAGAGAAATTCTCTTCAATAAACCAATCTGCAACTGTTTTAAGGTTTTCCATAATTTTCTCTGAAATCCGAGAGGGTGGATAACCATACAATGCTTGATGAACAAGAATTACTACATAGTGACAGATCTCATAAAAGAAATCTTTAACCTTTTCTTCCCATAGTTTAGAATGATAAAAATGGATGGGTTCTGCGCAAGTTGGGTTCCAACTCCAATTCATCAAGGGAAAAGGAGTCATATAACATATGGCATCCATGACGTATGAAAACATATAAAAAGACGCAGGTTGGCCTTTTGAATTTTCCATTTGGTATTCAACAATTTCTTTGGTTAGGTTATCAGACAAAATCTTAGCCAAATCGAAAGTGAATCTTTCGGCTACTTCATGCATGACTGATACCCATTTCACCGGGAAATGGGTAGGGATTTT
Source organism: Picea sitchensis (assembly GCA_010110895.2). Lineage (NCBI taxonomy): Eukaryota > Viridiplantae > Streptophyta > Pinopsida > Pinales > Pinaceae > Picea > Picea sitchensis. The sequence goes on from SNQJ01S0060380.1 coordinate 9,820, forward strand.
CTTCCCGAAAAGTCTACATATCATCATGGCTCTATAGACCATATATTCATTTAATGACGCGGTGGCATAAACACCATGAGAATCAACTCTGAATTTTGCTGGAATTCCCCATGATGCTTTAATTATATCTAGATAGGTTTGGTCAAATTCTGTACATTCCTTTCGTTGAAACTCTTCTATGAATGTAGTATTATAAATATATTTAGAAATAGGGGATAAATTGTACATCACTTGAATGTGTTCTGGCCTGAAAGAGCCGACAACGACCTTTTGATGATTTATGATGCTCATGGTCTACACGTCGGTGTTCTCCAGAGCCCAGTTTATCATGTCATTATATGCCATGAGCTTCGACCGTGTAGCTATTTTATGAAGTTTAGCCTCTGCTATAACTTTGAGTTTAGTTCCGTGCTTATTAGTCTTTTCGTCTCCATAATCATTTGGGCAATTTATGACTTCACGCTCCAGTATTTCAAAAATCTGCGTCCAGGGCTTGACTGAATCTACAACATGTGGTATGGTATCAGACAGAACGTCCGAGTTTGGGTTTGAGCCTTCACTGGCCTCATCACTCTTATTCAATGTTTTCCTGGGTGCCATGGTGTCTGTGATAAAAAGCGAATAACTGTTACAGAGGAGAAGGCGTAATCTTTCTTTGAGTAAAACTCACTTCTTTGCTGGAAGTGAAAATGAATTTTGAAATAAAAACTTTTATTCATCCTCAGTTTTCCTTAACTTGAGCATGCTTCTACGGACAATGAATTTATTTTTTTTAATGAGGAGGGTGCAACTCGAGATACATGTATTACTCTATAAAATATTTCTATTGATCCAAAATAAATGTTGTCCAATATTGACGATTCGTGACCGAGAGTTTTGGATGTAATATCGTTGAGAAATCCCGAAACGCGAAAGTGCGAAAAACCAATTTATATTGTTAATTTTTGGTTAGAGGTTTAGATTAAACATGCTTAAGAACTTAATGTTTTCGGGACTTTGCTCTTCGGGGTTTTTTGGGCATGATGCATGATAATTCCTCGATTCCTGAAAAGTGCAACTAATTGAAATTAATTATATTAAGTATGTTTAACCCTTTTTAATTAATCACAATTAAGAGAGGATCTCGTGACTTTGCATATCGAGATTTTAGGCTGTCATTTAAGACGAGATTTCCGAAACATGAAATTATGATGAGTTTTTATTACTGTTAAACATTCTTAATCATTCTAATTAACTCGATTTAATTTTTAAATTAAGTTTCACGACTTCACGTATTGGGATTTCAGAGCTCATTGCATATTAAACTGCTTATATCATGAAACCCCGAAACTCGAAACTTTGGAAATTGTCTTAGTGTTTTGATTTTTTTGAACAAAGGGTGACTCCATAATCTGCTAAGACATTTAAACCATTGGATTGATCGGAGGACTTTATTTCGACATTGATTATACAAGTGCATTTTTGTGCTCTTTTTATTTAAACAAAAATGAAATTTTTTTTAGTCTAAGGTTTAGGAAAATATATATGTTTTAACATAGGCTCCATCTAGGGATCTCGTCTCCTTGAGGGACGAGAAGAACATGTAGACCGAGTGCCTTTACGGGTAAATGGAGTCATTATTTCAATTCTGTGAAACACATCTGAAGAAAACTCAAAATAGGATTTTAGGATTTCATCCTTAACTTTGAAAACTCTCAAAACTAAATCATTCAGTGATCTCAAGTTAGGCTTATAATAGTTTTCCTTTCCTAAAACTGACCTCAGATTTGTATAAGATAATCAAAACAACCTTAGTCATTCTACCAGGCTTTATTTGATTTTGTTCGAATCAAGGTGAAGTAATTCCAATATTTTAAGTTAGGGACTCCCATTAGCTTAGAATGTAGATCTATCCGGAAAAGAGAAATAGTTACCAGAGCATCTTGTAATTCATGTATAACAACCTACCGGATATGTAGACATTGCTTCACTGCCAACAAGCCTGTTCAGTACCCCGGTGAAGTTATCCGATTTCCCACATTGAATTTCCTTTCACCACTTCAATTAGTAATTTAGCATTTAAATGTTGAGATGAGGGCAATCATTTAATGAATTTCCTTTCATCATCTCTTTTGGACTAGATGGGGGCAATCATTTTATGAATTTCCTTTCACCATNCCCACATTGAATTTCCTTTCACCACTTCAATTAGTAATTTAGCATTTAAATGTTGAGATGAGGGCAATCATTTAATGAATTTCCTTTCATCATCTCTTTTGGACTAGATGGGGGCAATCATTTTATGAATTTCCTTTCACCATCTGTCTTGTTTCAAAACATGAAGTGGGGGTAATCAATCGGTATGCAATATACCCAGGAAAATATCTGTTTAAAATTTAACAACAAAGGTCTTTCAACTCACTTTAATTACTCTAGACTAATCCTCCTCCGACGTTCAAACATATTTTCTTTTAGGGAAGTTCTTAAGGGGAATTCTTATTATATTTTTCAGCGACTTTCCTTGAGAGAAACTAATCAGTTTAACCCTGTTAGAAGGACTAAGAGAGTTAGGATTAACCTAGACATACTTCCGGTTCAGTTAAAGTTAGAGGAATTATAAAACCTTTACCTATTCTCGTTTTGAAGATTTGTTTATGAGTTTCCAAAGTTAAGGTGAGACCTTTCTCCTCTATGAAGCTCATGAGATGATATCAAGAATCTTGTGAAGAAATAGCCTGGACATGAACAGGGGAAAAGAAAGAGGTTTCAGATGTTCTGTTGTAGGTACAATCGGTCTTAAACGAGCTTCTTACTCAACTCTTGAAACTTTTCCTTAAACTCTTTTTATTGCTTACTTTTCATATATATTTTATTTTATTTTTTTATTTTTTACTTACTTCGTCCAGAGAAATTTTTGATAATTAAAATTTTCTTTTCATTTCTCTGATTAAAGGTTTTGGTGATGATATTAGTAAACATAAGATTACTGTCTTACTCATTAACATCTCCTAGAAAATTTCAACTTGAGTTTTTAAGACATAAATTCATACCTTAGTAGTTGCTTATACTTCCAGCCAAGCAGACTGTTAGTTTATTACCTGTTTCGAGAGACATTTAACGTGAGTATCTATGCATGTCACCTTTTTGATATCTCAAGTCTCTCCGCTTATCAGCAAGTATCCTGCAATAAGATAAACATGATAGCTGTCAGGAACTCTAGTAGATTAGAAACCTTCCTATTGCATTTTTTGATATATTATATATATATACATACATATTTTAATGGTTGACCTTTTTGTATTTATAGTAAAAATAAAAACTTACCGAATGAAAGGTAACTATAAACAAAACATGAAAACAAACCGGTATGTACAATGAGAGTTCAGAGACATATTACTGCATGAAGTGCTTGAGCTACTGCCCATTGATAGGGGTGTTAAGAATCTTTCCGTCGAGATTTTCTAACTAAAATGCATTCTTTCCCTCAAAAGCTGTAATTTTGTATGGTCCACACCATATCTGATCAAACTTACCATGTTTCCCAACATTCTCTTTTCCGACTTCCCATTTTAGAACCAAATCACCAGGGAGAAATTCTCTATCTTTAGCTTTTTGGTCAAATAAGGATTTCATATTATCTTGATATTTCTATAGTTTTTCATTTATTTCAGCCCTATTTTGCTGAATTTCAATCAATTGATTTATCCTCCCGGTAATGTCATTTGGTTCTTCCTTTGAGTCTTTCCAGAGTTTCATTACTGGCAGTGCTAGATTTATGTGTAAAATGACGTCAGTACCATATACCATCTAAAATGGAGACATTCCGATTGACCGTTTTGTGCCTATCTTGTTAGCCATAAAGCATATTTTAAATGTACATGCCATGCTTTCTTATTTTCGGTCAGTACTTTCTTAATTATAGTGATCAAGATTTTATTAGATGACTCGGCCAATCAATTTCCTTGTGGATAGTAGTCCATGGAGTGTCCTAGTACAATGTTATACTTTTGGAAAAAACTTATCATGGCCATGGATTTGAAGGCCTGAGAATTATCAATAACTATTTTTCGAGGACAACCAAATCTTGATAAAATATTCTCCTCCAAAACACTGATCACCACTGCGTCTGCTGCATTTCGCGTAGGAATAACTTCCACCCATTTAGTAAAATAGTCTGTAGCGGTCAAAATCCATTTATGTTGAGCACTCGAATGTGGATGGATTTCTCCAATAAAATCAAGACCCCATTGCTGAAACAGAGCTTCAGTTTTAACTGGAACTAAAGTTAATGTCGAAATTTTCTGCTTTCCTGTAAACAACTGACAAGGATTACAAGTTCTGACTTTAATGTTTACATTAGTGAATAATTTCGGCCAGTAATACCTGGCTCTTAATATTTTATAAGCCGTTTCTCTCCAGGCGTGGTGTCCTCCACACACTCCTTCGTGAAATTCATTTATAACTTTTTCTGTTTCAGATTCTACTAAGCAGCTCAGTAAGAATCCTAGGGGATCCTTCCAATACAATTGACCATCTATAATACAATATTTTATAGCGTGTAACTTCAATGTCCTAGCGTTAGATGGGGTTAGGTCGTTGGGGAACTGAAGGAGCAGTAAATAAGAGACAATGTCGCTGTACCAAACCGAAGAAGAGAATTTTCCTAGAATTTCAGTTGTGGGCATAGTAACATCGAGTTCTTCTATCTCTTAAAATCCTTCATTCTCTTGCAGGTGATTTATTCTGAGTGCTTTCAGATTTGATTCATCCAATAATTTAGCCAAGCCTAGACCTTTAATAAGTTTAGTTGGTTTAACTTCCAGGTCGAACTCCTGAATTTTTGCTAACCATCTGCCTCTCCTTCCATCGCTATCGGGCTGAACCAGTATATCCTTAACATAATTGGTGGGTACATAAGCAATAATCTTTGAATGTAGTACATAGGTTCTGAAAGTTTTGAGGGCTTTCACCATTGCGTAAGCTTGCTTTTCCAATATATCATATTTTAGCTCAGCATCTCTGAGACTTTTACTAAAGAACGCAATTGGCTGCTCAAAACCCTTGTCATTCTTCTGTAACAATACAACTACAATAATATGCTCAGAAGCAAATGAAAAAATAAAAAATTCTTTCAAATAATTAGGACTTGCCAGTACTGGTGCTCCACCTATGAACTTCTTAATGTGTTCGAATTACGCCTTAGCCTCATTTTTCCACTTTACCTCGCCGTCCTTCTTAAGCATATCTATAATCAATTTCATGATTTCAGTGAAATTCAGAATGAATCTTCTCAAAAAAATTATTTTCCCTAAAAATGATTGAATTTCTTTCCTATTCCTAGGAATATTAATAGTATCTATTGCTTCAATCCTTTTCGGGTCAATTTTAATTCCATCCCTAGACTATATGGCCCAAGAGTTTACCTTCTTGCATTTCAAAATGAGATTTCTTGGGGTTCAGAGACAAACCAAACTTGCGACATTTTTCGAAAGTTTGCTTGAGGTGTACTAGATGTTCTGCATCAGATCTAGGAAAAATAGTTAGATCGTCAAGATAAATAACAACAGAGTTATCTCTTTCGCCGATGAAGGCGATGTCCATAGCTCGTTGGAAAGTTGCTCTTGCATTCATTAAACAAAAAGGCATTTTGTCATACATAAAGGTACCCCAAGGGGTAGTGAACACAGTTTTCTCTTTATCATCTTAATGGACTGTGATTTGATTGTAGCCTGAAAATCCATCAATCATAGACATTCTATTAGATCCTACTACTTTCTCTAAAACGTGATCCATTTTAGGCAATGGATAATTGTCTTTGAGTGATGATTTGCTTAGATTCATGAAGCCTACACACAGTCCAATTTCACCGTTTTTCTTTCTTACTGGAACTAAATTAGCTACCCACTCGGAGTATCTGAGTGGGACAATGATCTTGGCATCCAGAAGCTTCTTTACTTCTTTCTCTATCACAAACAACAATATAGGGTTAATCTGTCTGAGTTTCTGCCTGAATGGTTTGACACCTTGTTTCAAAGAAATTTTGTGTTCCATTATAGTGGTGTCATAAGTTCTTAATTTGTCATAGGACCAAGAAAAAACATCTTATACTATCTAAGAAGCTCAACATACTTACTTTTTATTTCAGGAGGAAGGTACTTAGATAATTTTACGAACCTAGGATTTTCTTTGGTGCCTATATCACAATCTTCAACCTCTTCTGGCTGAGGCTATAAGGTGGACTTCAAGGGAATGTCGTCATGATTAAATAACCTCTTTAAGGGGATTAGACATTTGGGGATCAGATTATTTTTCAAAATAAGCATACGATGATTAGAAATCTTATCTTGAAACTCTTGAAGATCTTCCCCTTCCTGCATGATCCAAGCAGGATCATTCTGATTTTCTTGGTCGACATGTGTTTCGACAAAGTCATCCACCATTTCTAAAAATTTCATGATTTGTTCATCATCCTCGAAAACCTTCCAATGTTGTATGTTATTCGGTATGGAAGGTCTATGTCTCATCTCTATATGGTATTTAAGTTTGAAAACCATTGGAGGCACAAAGGTTGAGGCCGCTTTAGCCAATGAATCTGCCCGTTGATTCTCAGTTATAGGGATGTAATGAACATTAACCAATGAGATTTTTTTTCAATTAGATACCAGGCACAGTTCCTATAAGATCTCAACCTTGGGTGTTTAGCCTGGTATTGATGATTAATTTGTTTTATGATTAGTTCAGCGTCACCATAGACTTCTAAGTTCTTAATCTTTAATTTTCTTGCAGCTTGTAATCCTAAGACTAGGGCCTCATATTCACATACATTGTTAGTATAATATATGTCCCACTATAATCTGTAAGAAAAAGGAATGATGAACTCATCGTCGGGTGCTACAAATAGTACTCCAGCTCCTGCTCCTTCACAAGATGAAGCACCATCAAAATATATTTTCCAAACTCCAGAACTATATACATCTTTACTTATTTTTTCTTCTTTTTCTTTTTCTGTACAATTTTCTTCTATACATACATCTAAATCATCATCAATAGACAAAATACAATTCCCTAAATCCTGATCGACAATATAAATAGGGTATTTATTTGGGTTCAGCGGGTCACTTACTGTAAACGCCAACCTTGTTTCTCTGTACAAGTGTGTGAACTGTCCTCCAAAGTTTGGGATTGTGGCGTATGTCATGTTGAGTTGGAGAGATCCTCCAAGTTTGGTGCCCCAAGACCTGGATAACAACATGCCATAATTTGGGGGTATATCAGCGACAACCACATCCATCAGAACACTTTTTACAGGGACTTGTGCAAGATTAACTACTAAATCTTCTATCATACCTACACATTTAACCTTTCTTGAATCGAAAGAATAAAAGTCTCCATATGGTCGAGTTATTTCGAGACCAAGTCTACCCATAATGGCTTTAGGCATTACATTGTGAGAGGCTCTAGAATCCAACATGCAATTATGGAGCAGGTGGTCGTGCACAGTTAGGGTGATATAGAAAGGGGCGACGGTATCTCTGGCACCTTCGAAATGTGGACCAAAAATTATATTAGGCTTATCGTCTTCTAAATTTATAACGTCAGCCTGACTTTCATTGTCTGAAAAATTAATTATTTTAGCAATTTGCTTTCTATATACTGGGTTTTTTGCCAGTTCGACCAAAGGTATAGGGATTTTGATTTTATTAATTTCATTTTCTAGACTGAAATTTCCTATTGTTTTATCAACTTTTGTGGTTTGGGCTTCTATCACCTTCTTTTCAGTTTTATTTATTTGTAATGTTTTTGTTTTAGCCATAGAAACCTCCACTTTCCTTGTGTTAATAACTAGTGTTTCTGCTGGCTTTGTCTTAGTAGACTGTGTGTCAGCAGTCTTGGTTTTAACAGTCTGTTTTTCAACAGTTTTTGCAACTGCCTCGTTTGTTTCCCCTCTCGGCATAATTTTCTTCGATGGGGCGGTTGTGATATTACTGTTTCTAGGCCTTAAATTGTATTTCTGTTGGAGTTCGACCATTATATTATCAACGATTCCTTGATAATTTGAATCCTCTTTAATATTTCCGTTCTCGTCATTTTCAGATTTGTATTCTGTATTTAAGGATTTTTCATAATCTTGTCTCGTCAAATAAGGTTCTTGACAATCATCACCAAGATTATTTATATCTTCTTCTAACTCCTCAAATTTTGCATGTCTTCTCCTCCTATAAAATTTTCATTTTTAAAGGGGGTTTGAATCTTTTGATATTCATTCTTAATTTGTCTTTGTTGTATTTGAGGGTTAGGATTCCTTTTGAAATCCTTTCCAGGGAACTGATCATTATTTGATTGGTCTAATTCCATTCTTGAGATTTTATTTGACAATTGTTTAATTATTCTCGCCATGTCATCCATCTTATCTTCCGAAGACCTCCCAGATCCAGAGGGTCCTACTTGTTCTTTGCACCGTCTAGTTTCTTTATTTCCCGTTTCAAATTTTGTTTTTAAATTTCCCAATGCAATCATATTTTATTCGATTTCAACAGCTTCATCCTGCATTTTAGTGAGATCAACAGATCTCCTTTCTCTCAACAGTAGAGAGAAATCCATATCAAAATCCCCAACAAAAGTTACTTTTGCTGCAGGTTGGGAAGGTTTAACCTCAATTGGGATTTTATTATATAATTTATTGAATCTTTGGGTAAAATCAAGAACTGATTCTGAATGGATGTGAAACCTTTAATGAAACATAAAATGTGGTAATCTAACTAATTCACAAGTCTGGTATTTTCTAATAGCCAAACCAGAGGAAAATCTCTAAACAATCAGATAACTAAATGAGCCATATAACCACAATAGATGTTGTACTAAGTTGTGATTAATCATTCATCAAAGACATATAAATAAAGATGCTGGAATATGAAAGAACAAAAGAACACATAACTCAAGATTGACAAAATATGGTGTCTCTGGTCTATATTTGTCTTAATTCTCGAAAAGGAGAGATCTCTCTATTACAATCGGCCAAGAAAAATCCCTCTTTTAGTATTTTGAAATTATATTTATACAAAAGGTTACCAACCCTAGACGATTGGAATTTTCCTTACTCCTATATATTAACGGTTACAAAATAAAAACTTGAATCGTTTCACCCGTTTCCTTTCTATCTCTTTCTCAAATTGGCAGAATGAGCATGCATGTGTTACTTCATTACTTCTTTGAAGTACTTTCTTCACCTGGCTCGAGACAATCGATGCACCTGCTTAGAAACTGTATTAAAATTCTGGAAGGCTCTGTCACATCCTTTGCTTAAAAAAGATACATCTTTCTCTGTAATTTTAGCAACCTATCTTCAATCCTTTTACCTTCAAAATTTATTAACTGCAACTGTAGATTTGGATTTACCATCCATCTATCCATTTGAGTGACACCAACCTGTTTCAACTGTGAAATTTCAATCTGGGATTCATTTAAGCTTTCTTTGATGTCTAGTTGATGCTTTATAACATTGATTTGCCCTAATACTCTAGCACAATTGTCCTTTCCAATGCCTAGTGATTTTTTATCTAGCAAATCAAAAGCCTCTTCACAATCTTACTTTATTTCTTTGGCCATTTTCTTACTCTCGACTATATTGGCCTCCCATGCCTTTAGTATGATATCACCCCTGATTTTTTTCTGCGACAGTTAATCTAGGAGTTGCTGGTACCTCTTCCCTATCCGCAGATACGACTGCCTTTTTTAAGGTTGTTCGGGCTGTAGTAGCTTCTTTTTCTCTGAAACTAATATTATCTAATGATTGACCCATCTCCCAAAAATAATCTTGGATGATCCCTACCTTAGAAAACAAGCTTTGTTGTACTACTTCCAACTTCTGATGCACTTCTAATGCTTAGGATTGAAACATTGCTATATTTACAACCTGGCTTTCAGTAGAACTCATTTTAGATTGCAGTTGCCTTACCAATTCTTTGTGTTGGATGACCTGCCCTTGACTTTCTTGAGAAGTCTTGTGTACTTCTTCAAGATCAGATTTAAGTTGTTGAATTTCTTGTTTGTCTTTGGCTCTAGCCTGTTCGAGTTCTTTGCTGACCTCACTTTTGACATTATTCTCTATATTCCTTATTTGATCTTGCAGCTGACTTATCATCTGATTTCTCTGTCTTAGCCTTACTTTCAGATTATCAACAAAAAATAAGTTGGCCGTTGAAAAAGCTCCCAAAGAGCCTGCCACATATGTAGCAAAATCTTCATCTTCCAAAATTTTCCCATCTAATAATAGTATGTGCTTTTTTACCATTGTACCTTCTTTCAGATGCATTTCTTGTTTCACCAAAACTTTCCTCTTCTTACTGAAAAAGAAGTCAGAGGAAGGTATCACTTCAATAGAGATCGGGGTAAGATCACTTACATATATAACTTCAAGACTGGGAATCCCTAAACTTGACTGTAAAGGGGTTAATGTTGTAATATGACTGCCTAACTCTGTGAATTGTGTTCCTTCTGTTGTTTTTGAGGTATCAACAGGAGTACTTTATGATAAAGGAAATATCATTTGATTCTGTTTTAGAGGTGTCTTGGATTTAAAACCTATTTTAGACTCTGGATTTTCTACCTGCGAAGTTTCTAATCCTTGCGAAGACACTTCAAGATTCTTTGGGGTTTCCTCAGTAGTCTATTTACTAAAGGAATTTGGTTCAAAACCTGGAGGTATACTTCCTTGTTCTAGGGGAGTGGTTATCGGTTCTCCCTGCAGTATCTTGTTCAACCCACTTCGTCTGTGTTTTTGAAAAGACAAAAAGTTGTCTTGTATGTCAGGGGTTAACGCTTGGACCCTGTCTAGTACCTCCTCATAAACTCTGATTCCTTTGAATACATCATCACAGGGGGAGTCTTCATGCTCATATGTTTTCATATTGCATTGATCTAGGTGATTTCCCAAAATTTGATATGGATCATGCCTTCTAAGCTCAACGTCCACCAGTTTAACATCCTCTAGTGCTGCAGCTTCCACTTTAGAATGAGCAAAATTTAGCAGTGAAAACCTTCCAACCTGTAGAGTAAAAGATGGCTAGAATTTCTTCTGAACTGCTTTTAACTCTTTGTTGATGCCTCCTGTTATTATTTGGTAAGCCACTTCTCTGCACACCATTCTGTCAGGTAGAAACTTTGGGAGACCATGAGGGGGAATTGAGCATTCAAAAACTCTAATATAAGAGAAATTCTCTTCAATAAACCAATTTTCAACCGTTTTAAGGTTTTCCATAATTTGCTCTGAAATTTGAGGGGGTGGATAACCATACAATGCTTGATGAACAAGAATTACTACACAGTGACAGATCTCATAAAAAAAATCTTTAACCTTTTCTTCCCATAGTTTAGAATGATAGAAATGGATGGGTTATGCACAAGTTGGGTTCCAAATCCAATTCATCAGGGGAAATGGAGTCATTTAAGAGATGGCGTCCATGACGTATGCAAACATATAAAAAGATGCAGGTTGGCCTTTTGAATTTTCCATTTGGCATTCAACAATTTCTTTGGTTAGGTTATCAAACAAAATACTAGCCCAATCGAAAGTGAAACCTTCGGCTACTTCATGCATGATTGATACCCATTTCACCGGGAAATGGGTAGGGCTTTTCTTTTTTAAAAGTCTACATAGAATCATGGCTATATAGACCATATATTCATTTAATGATGCGGTGGCATAAACACCATGAGAATCAGCTCTGAATTTTTCTAGAATTCCCCACCATGTTTTTATTATATCTAGATAGGTTTGGTCAAATTCTGTACATTCCTTTCGTGGAAACTCTTCTACGAATGCAAGATTATAAATATATTTAGAAACAAGGGATAACTTGTATATTACTTGAATGTTTTCTAGCTTGAAAGAGACGACAATGACCTTTTGATGATTTATGATGCTCCTGGTCTGTACGTCGGTGTTCTTCAGAGCCCAGTTTATCATGTCATTGTATGGCATGAGCTTCGACCGTGTAGATATTTTATGAAGTTCAACCTCTTCTATAACTCTGAGTTTAGTTCCATGCTTATCAGTCTTTTCATCTCCAGAATCATTTGGGCAATTTATGACTTCATGCTCCAAGATTTCAAAAATCTGCGTCCAAGACCTGACTGAATCTACAACATGTGGTGTGGTATCAAACAGAATGTCCGAGTTAGGATTTGAGATTTCACCACCCTCATCACTCTTCTTCAACATTTTCCTAGGTTCCATGGTGTCTGTGATAAAAAGAGAATACCTATTACAGAGGAGAATGTGTAGGCTTTCTTTGAGTAAAACTCACTTCTTTGCTGGAAGTGAATATGAATTTTGAAATAAAAACTTTTATTCATCCTCAGTCTGCCTTAACTCGAGCATGCTTCTACGAACGATGAAATTATTTGTTTTAATGAGGAGGGTACAACTGAAGATACATGTCTTACTCTATAAAATATTTCTATTGATCCAAAATAAATGTTGTCAAATATCGACGATTTGTGATCGGGAGTTTTGGATGTAATATCCTTGAGAAATCCCAAAACACAGAAGTGCGAAAAACCAATTTATATCGTTATTTTTTGGTTAGAGGTTTAGATTAAACATGCTTAAGAACTTAATGTTTTCGGGACTTTAGTCTTCGGGGGTTTTTAGGCATGATGCATGATAATTCCCCGATTCCTGAAAAGTGCGACTGATTGAAATTAATTATATTAAGTATGTTTAACCCTTTTTAATTAATCACAATTAAGAGAGGATCTCGTGACTTTGCATATCGAGATTTTAGGCTGTTGTTTAAGACGAGATTTCCGAAACACAAAATTACGATGAGTTTTAATTACCGTTAAACATTCTTAATCATTCTAATTAACTCGATTTAATTTTTAAATTAACTTTCGCAACTTCACGTATCAAGATTTCAGAGCTCATTGTATATTAAACTGCTTATATCGCGAAACCCTGAAACCTCAAACTTTGGAAATTGTCATAGTGTTTTGAATTTTTTAAACAAATGGCGGCTCCATAATCTGCTAAGACATTTAAACCGTTGGATTGATCGGAGGACTTTATTTCGACGGTGATTATACAAGTGCATTTTGTGCTCTTTTTATTTAAACGAAAACACAATTTATTTTAGTCTAATGTTTAGGAAAATGTATATGTTTCAACATCTTCCATGCTCTGAAGTTAGAATCCACTTCTAACTCGTTTTCTGACTTCATAGAGAAGGGCATGACTACTTTGACTTGGTCAACCTTTGACTTTGACCAAAAACTCAAACTTGACGTCTTATCTTGCTAAGAGTACCGAGAGGTGCACTAGGCTAGGGCACACTAGGATATCCAAAAATTAGGTCAATATCTTCACTTAAGGTGCCTTAACAAGAGGGTTAGGGTTTCGTTGCTGCAACAAAAACTTTGATTGCAACTGCAACTATAACTGAGCAAATCCTCCCAATCTATCTTCCAGTGGTTAGACTGTTCAAAGATAGTGTGGACCCATAACCTCCTAGAAATAATAGGTGTGCTCATTTAACCATAGACAATATAACAATATTGTCACCCAACCATAGGCCGAAGCCACCCCCGATCACCTTAACCTTGACAAAGAATAATTCCAGAAGCAAACCCTAGGCCTAATAGCCAATCAAGGTAGCATATCACTCTTCAGAGTTAGCATACCAATAAGAAAGTCCAAACCATAACCAAGAGAGAGTCCAAGACTAAAACCGAAAATAGAAGTTGCAGTCGCTGCAACTGCAACTATTCTCCAGATTTGCACACAACTAAATTTCTACAGTTGCGAGTTGTGTGTGTGGAAATGAGCTCTGGCATCCTTTATTTATACTGCTCTTCCTTAGTTGTCTGGGCCGACTTCTCATTCGGGAGGCTAAGAACTCAATATTAAATATTTCCTTTAGCCGACTTGTCTTCTAGGGTTATGTCCAATGCTTTATGGTTTCTTCTTGCTTCCTGAAATATTCTATTCTCTTCTAGGGTTATCTCCAATGCTTTATGGTTTCTTCTTGCTTCCTGAAATATTCTATTCTTGTTAAGGTTACACATGGAGGTTAATACCTCCCGCAGCTACCATAATATCAACACATTTTCTCCTGCATAATTTCCCATTTGTCATCACTTTCTAGAAGATTTCCACCCAAGAATGTTTTAATGTGCCAATAAAGATCCACAATTTTGAGATACTTCATATCTCTTTCTATTGATGCCCCCGTGCCTGGAATCCAATATCCTATCTTTGCATCCATCACCTAGACATGGAGGGAAGCCCTCTCCAATCCAATTTTTGTCTTGATTGACTCTAGATTCTCCTGAATCCGGGGGAGGGGGGTTCCAAGCGAAAATCTATAACAAATTCTTGAGTCGATAGCATGACTCTTGAGCTAGGGGGATATGGGATTATGTTGTTGGAGGAAGACATGTCTAGGAGACGACAATGACCCCGTATGTACCCACACGCGTAACCATGAGTTGGAGGCATGACTTCAAACTGAAACTGAAACACCAGAACAAGAGCATACACGATATGGAGAAGAACAATGCTATTGTATTCTTTACCTCATCTCTATAACACATCGACAAGATATCCCTTCCACTCAAAATCATAATTCGCATCGGATGTGAATGTCTCTCTCTATGAATGTCGCTCTCTGTTGCTCTCCCCCCACAATGCTACATTATGAAGCTGTCCACCTTCACATTGGATTGATTACCACTAACTCTAGTCATATCCACCATTGTTGTGAAGTACAAAGGATTCAAGGCGTAGTGATGATCCCAAATCCGTGGCAAGCTATCACACGAGCCTGCCTTCATATCCAAATTAAATAACATACTTCCACGCCGGGCTGGTTAACAGGTCGCCAACCACGTTTCTACCAACACATATCTTAGAGGGGTTCGGATGTTCCCCTGTCGCGTCACTAACACTCCATCCGAGGATTGCCTTTCTTGATAATAACATTATAAAGAGATCGCATTTTATTTCACAAATTATGTATTATTTTAAATCTTTACCAATTTTGATTTGTGGATACTCTTTTTAATGTAGTAATTTATTTTGAGTAGAATCTTTACTAAAATTATTTTTATTTTGTATATGAAAAGTGTTTATTAATTTTTACTTTAAATTTACCAAATAATAAATAATTATTTTATTTTTAAAATTATATATATAATAATAATAATCTATTTTTAAGGTTCACCCAACGATTTGACTGGTAAAGTCTACGGAGGTATATGTAAATTCTAACCTTGTACAATATCTACTGCAAACTGATATTCAGAAAAGAATAGAAAAGATACAATGGCAAATACAAACATTACACAGAGATTTTTCACTTGGAAACCCAAACCGGGAAAACCATCATATATTATGTTCATACATTGTTTACAATACAATATACATATAGGAGCTAGCGGCATCCAAAACCCTAACCCAATGACCTGGATTAGTCCAAAACCCTAATTCCTTAACCGGAAATAGGAAACCATCGGCAAAAAACCATGTGCCAAAAAACCACCTAAATGTCATGTGGTCCCGGTGCAATTTTTTTTTTCGGGGGCACTGCCCTCGAACCCCCGCGCAGGGGTCTCCGCTCGCCTGCAACCCCCAAGGGGGCCTAGTGCGCTCGGCACAGATGCTCAAACACTACTACTTGTGCAAATAATATAACACATACCCAACATTCTCCCACTTGTTGTTTTCTTTGCACACAAGGGGTTACAGGGTTACATAGTCAACAATCCAGGGTAGCAATGCCCATGGATCCTTTACACCAAGAGAACTTCTCAGTGCTCACAGATTTTGTTAATGAATCTGCAACATTCTTCAAAGTGTCCACCTTCATCAGTGATACTTTCTTTTCTTCAATCATGTCTCTCACAAAGTGATATTGAACA
>SNQJ01S0060381.1:0-22567 GCA_010110895.2 Picea sitchensis
TTTATTAACTATTTATTGTCCAAAATGTAGAAAAAGGCATCCTTTAAAAGAATGTCCTTTACATAACATTTATCTTTGTGGAATATTTGCAGATAATCATGCTACAGAAAAATACCCATCTTTACTGGAACTCAAATCTTTTTACCAGAGAACTCAAGGATCTATAGAGAAGTTATGTTTTGTTTCATAAGAAAGGCCTTCGTGACCAAGGAATTCATGTATATATCAATATCTCCCTCAATAATTTTATCCTTTGTTTTCTCAACAATACCCCCAACAAAATTGGACCATTCCTATGCCTTAAAAAGGATGGGAACCACAACAAGCCAAAAACCAACCTTGGCAACAAGGTTGGTGAGAATATTCCTATGATCCCATGCCTACTCCACCTTATCCTATGAAACAACAATACACCCAATACCCTACAAAAAACTAGTATCTCCCACAAGTCGAACAATCATATTCCAATCAGCCACCATAACCACAAATATCACAACCACAACAACTTCAATTACCATCAAACTAGCCTCCAAGACCAACCCAACTACCCGCACAAACCATTGCTAACCCCAATAATAAATTATCACAACACGGTTACAATGTTGAGTTACAAAAGTTTCCGACTTATATTATTACTTCTCTTGGTATAAATGATATTCATCTTAGATCAAGAAAAGTACTTCATCAAGATGCACCTATTATTTTTGAAGAAACTACAGAGGAGGAAATTCTTAACCAAATAAACAACAATGATAATACAAATCCAATAAATCAAACCTATTCATTTGTAATAAATCAAACACAACAATTTGATACTCCAACTTTCCTAGAAAGGTTGGCATTAGAGAATCAAATTACTAAATCATGATATGATTTATTAGATGAGTTAAGGAATGTTTGCATCAAAATTCGATTATTGAAAGCAATCAAAGAAATTCCAATTTATGCTAAGATAGTAAAAGAATTGTGTATAAAGAAAATATGAAGGAAAAATAAAGATGCACAAATAGTGCAAGTTATTGGTAAACCGACAGACCTTATGTCATGTAAAATCTATATGAAAAAATATGTTGATCCTGGTATCCCCATTGTAAAAATCCAAATGAAGAATCTTTCAATTGAAAACACATAAATATATTTAGGAGAAACAATAAATGTAATGACAAAAGGTACCATGGATAAGTTAAAGTTGTGTAATCTCCGTAATACATCCACAATTTTATAATTAGCTGATAGATCAACAATAATAAAAAAAAGGTGTATTAGAGAATATAATAGTCTTCTTGGATTCCTAGGAGTACCCTCTAGATTTCGTGGTTTTACATCTGAAATCTAACTTAGGAGGGAACCCATTAATATTAGGGAGGCCTTGGTTAGATATAACTGATGCTTTCATCAGTTGTAGATCAGAGGATGTGACAATTGCACACAAATATTTAGTAAATAAATTTAATCTATATACACCTTCTAAAGATTTAACTGAATCTAAATTTACACAATTCTTTCAAGATACAAATGATAATGAGGAAATATTGCAACCAATTTTAACTATTAACCAAGTTATGAATCTAAAGAATGATATCAAGGAAAATCAAATCATCAATCTTATTAATAATCCCGATTTTACTCAATATCATGGGGACAACCTGATTTTGATCATAAACATATCCTAGACAAACATTTTCAAGAAAATTGTACTTTGGATACTTTATCAATACTTCCAGGATCAATGTATTTTGTCAAATCAATACCAGAATCAAGTAATGTAGTTGTTGAAATTTTCAAGGAAAAACTTTAAATATCAATTCTGAACTTGAAGAAATTAAAAAAGAACAACTAATCAAAACATTACAAACACATTCGAGTGCATTCACACGGGAATACATTGATATGGGTGGAATCCACCCGAATACATGTTATTCCTCATATTTACATAGAGGATAATTCCAACCCTGTTAGGTAGCCCCAAAGATGTATGAACCCATTCTTGAAAGAAATTGTGAAAGATGAATTGTAGAAATTACTTAATGTCAATTTTATATATCCAATTTCTGATAGTCAATGGATGTCTCCACTAGTGATTGTTCCTAAGAAAAATGACAAATTGTGTGTTTGTGCAGACTATAGGGAATTGAATAAAGAAACTTTAAAGGATTATTTTCCTCTACCTTTTATAGATCAAGTTTTAGATACACTGCCAAGTAAAAAATCATTTTCCTTTTTGGATGGATTTAGTGTTTATAACTAAATACAAATAGCTTTAGAGGATCAGGACAAAAAAACAATCACATGTCCATAGGGAACGTACACTTACATAGTACTTCCTTTTGGTTTGTGTAATGCACTTGCAACTTTTGAACATGACGTACTAGGTATCTTCTTTGACCTTATCCATGATTGTGTAGAAGTATATATGGATGATTTTATTGTCTATGGAAATACTTTCAAGGAAGCATTAGAAAATCTAGAAAAGGTTTTAATCAGATGTCAGGTAACTAATTTGGCATTAAGAAATGAGAAATGTTTCATGTTACAAACTGAAGGAATTGTTTTGGGTCACTGTGTGTCTTTGTAGGTATAAACGTGGATCCAACAAAATAGAAGCCATTTCCAATATTCCAGTGCTAAAGACCCAAAATGATGTCAGAATCTTCTTAAGACATGGTGATTTCTATAGACAATTCGTTGAAAATTTCACAAAAAATTACATTTCCATCATTCAAACTTCTTACTAAAAATAATGAATTTTTTTGGAACATTCCATGCGAAACTCCTTTAGAAAATTTGAAAGAGAAACATTTTGTAGCTCTTGTTTTAAGAGGGAAAAATTGGTCCCTTCCATTTCATATATCTATAGATTCCTCTGACATAGATTTAGGAGCAGTGTTAGGAAAAAATGATAATCAATTATATTATGCCATTGATTTTGTGAGTAAAAACATTACACCCCCTAAATTGAGTTATATAGTTATAGAAAAAGAGTTCCTTCCTGCAGTTCATGCCACAAAAAATTTAGGCACTACATCATAGAATATGAGATATTCATCCAAACTGATCATTTAACCATTAGATACTTAATGAACAAACCAATCACTAATGGAAGGGTTACCAGGTGGCTTATTTTGTTACAAGAATTCTATATCACTATATTAGATAGACCTGGTAAGGAGAATGTTGTTACAGAGTTTCTTTCCATGATTCAAAATGAAGGTGAATTAATTCATATTAATGATAATTTTCCTGATGAGAATCTTTTCACAATATCTACTAAATCTCCTTGGTTTGCAGATATTGTGAATTATATAGCTACATGCAAATTACCTCAACATATTTCCACAAAGGAGAAGCAAAACAACATCAAACTCAGTGCCACTTACTCATGGATTGGTGGGAAACTCTTTCGTACTGAACCTGATCTTATTGTTCAGAGGTGTGTGTGAGTGGATGAAGAATTTGACATATTAAAGGCATGCCACGATGAACCATGTGGAGGAAATGTTTTTGACAAAAGAATCACATATAAAGTCCTTCATCTAGGGTATTGTTGGCCCACCATTTTTAGAGATGCCAAGAAATATGTTAGAAGCTATGACAATTGCTAGAGGATGGGTAGACCTATGCAAGAAGACAAAATGCCTCTACAAACCCAGATATTCATAGAACCATTGAAAAATTGGGCCTTAGATTTTGTAGGGCCTATTTTTCCAATATCTAGAAAGAAAAGGTATATTCTAGTTTGTACTGATTATTTTACTAAATGGGTAGAGGCTAAAAATATTTTGATTCTAATGAACAATTTGTTGTAGTTTTTCAATTTAAGGATATATTTACTCATTTTGGTGCCCCAAGAGAAATTTTAACAGATCAAGGAACTCAATTCACATCAAAGATTTTTCAAAATATCATAGAAAAATACAAGATTAAGCATCATAAGTCACCCCCTACCATCCACAAGACAATGGGTAGGTGGAGTCCACATATAAAGTTCTTGAAGCCATCTTGACCAAAACTATTAAGATACACCACGAAGACTGGGTAGATAGGCTTCCAAAGGCACATTGGGATTACCAGACCACATGGAGGAACACCACTGGGCATACACCATATTGTTGATGAAAAAATTCACAACATGAATCCTTCCTGCAAAATATTGCAATCACTACAAGGAAAATACCTTTTAGCGGAGGTTATAGCGAAGGTTTCTACTGTTACAAAATTGTCAAAAATTGTCAAAAAAACCTCTGCTACAAAATCTGGTTTTGATAGCGGATGTTTTTGCAGATACTTTAACGAATCTTGATTATAAATAAAAAAAATTGGGCGTCTGGAGGTGTTAGCATATGTTTACAAATCAGTGTGTTTTTATGAGGTACAAGCACTGGTGTGTACATACATGTACCGTACTAGTGTTGTACACTTAACGTCAAGCACCGGGGAAGTAAAATATTTAAGCACCAAGGCATTTGTCTTATAAGCACCGAGGATTTAAAAGTAAAACAAACCAAGGATTTTTTCTTAGAATGCACTAGTGCTTTATTAATAAGAAGGTACCAATGCTGTATAAAATAATATGCATCAGTGCGTTACCTGGAAAAAAAATCCCAATGCATTAAAAATAGAAAGAATTGGTTATTTTTAGTAAAAAACAAGTGTCGTTTATTATCAATAACACAAAATCATCGGTGCGTATTAATAACACAAATGCATCGGTGCTTCATATACACTAAATGCACCGAAGGCCAATTTTTTAATGTAATTTTGTGGTTTTAAATAAATATTGAAACCAATGATAATCGATTACATAAAATCACTGGTGCACATTTCTTATGAAATGCACTAGTGCGTTACAATGTTAAACACATCGATGATATTAATAATTAAAATACATTGAGAAACATCGACCTTTGATAGTGCAATTATTGTTATTTTTTATTTCCATTATTTATCAAAAAACTTACATATATCTTATATTTTGATTAGTGAATTTGGATATGATGTTTGGATTAATTTGTTATATCATCAGATTTTGCATCTCTTCATTATAATATTTAGTCATCCATATATTTAATCAGTGATGTAACATTTCACAACGACATTGGACAACACAATGGAATAAATTAAAACATATTTTATTATATGAATAAGAGGGTCTTTGTCATACAAAATGGGACACTTATCAATAATCCCTTGTCTTTCATTTGGCACACTTTGTCCATTACATTAAACAAAAATGTATGATTTTCACAGACACTTATTTAAAAAACATACAATTGCAGCTTGCATTTATATCCAAATATATTGGTCATCATTCTTCACTGGAACTGTAGTTAGTGCTCGAGCTACTTCCATGCCTTGGGATATTTTGTTGAATGTTTGGTTGATTGCCTCAATTATTTTAATATTCTTCAAATTCCATCTATAAACATAAAAATAAACTGTAATGAGTCTATCTATATTGGTGAGAATAATGAAAATTGAAATAAATAATATACATGAATGTAAATTGAAAAGCGAAGTACCTGTAAAGAAACAATTGACTCGTGAATCATACACATATGTTCAAAACCAAGTATCATGTCTTGTTTCAACAATTCTTATGTTGGCTCAGTTCCATACTTTGTTTCCTACAAGTTTTATACCCCATAATAAATCATAGATTTAATATAAAGTATTATTTTTGTTTCATTAATTATAAAATGATACAAGTAAAACAACATATATTATACTTACAAATTCCACAATTAATTTTTGATATGCCAATATATACTCACAACCCTTACTTAACCCAATGTCAATCAATTACAACAATGTGATATATGTAGAAGACATCACAGTGACTATAGTAGAAAACAAAAACATAGCAAAACATTTAAACATTCATAAAAAAACAATAGAAAAATTACACACCGATGAAAATAAAAATAAAAAAATAAAAAAAATTATGTTACAGTTGCATTTTATGTCTTGTTTATATGAGAAAACATTAGTGATATTTTTTTATGCACCATATTTTTTAATTTAAAAAATAATAAAAAATCTTGGCTTTATTGGTGCTCCTTAGACATAATTACACTGGTGTGTTTCTGTCAAAATGGAACACCAAAAAAACAGAAAACGTTTTAAAAAAACCCAATGCAATAAGTGGTCCCTTTGCATCACATGCCAAGCATTTATATATAGAAAAACAAACCCATTAGATCTAAAATGCCTAAAACAAAAAGACCTAATTCTAAAGTGATAGAGGGATTTAAACCCTAGGGTGAAATTTTGCATTCAGGTAAGCAAAAAAAAAACAAGTGTTTAAGGTAAGTATGAATATATTTTTTTTCTAAATTTTAATTAAAATCCAAATATGAATACAATTTGTAAAAAACATTATTATCAAAATCAACAGTAAAATTTAAATTTTTTACTATGTAGGTTTTGAGTGAATCACCATACCCTTCAAATCTAGATTTTCTAAATATTTTTTCTATTCCAAAGTATTCTTCTACTCCTCAATGCTCCCTGGTATGTCTCTCTTCCAAATCTGTCTCCTGTAAATTTTGGAAAAATACTAAAAATATTGAATACCTTCTTAATATTTGAAAAACTTTATGAAAATGATTTAAAGTGAATCACCATGCCCTTCAAATTCTAATATTATGAATAATATTGTGGTTTCAAAGTATTTTGCTCCTCCACAATGTTCCTCCATATGTTTCTCTTGCAAGTCTCTCCCCTACAATTTTTTTCAAAATAATGAAATATTTAATAACGTTTTAGTATTTAAAGGAAATTATGAAATTTGATTCCCACTCATTTTTTAATTGTTTAAAAAAAATTGCGCTTTCTTTTTTAACTTTTTCGACACGACGGTGCATTTATGTTAGATGCACCGCAGCATCCATATTCTATATGATGCACCGGAGTGTCCATATTAAATTATGCACCGATACATCCATATTATATTACACACCGGTGTGTCCATATTATGTTGCGCACTGGTGCCTCCATATTATATTACGCACCGTTATCATATAATTGTTTTTTATTAACAAAATTTTGAAAGATGGTGTATTTAATTTTTCAACACATCACTGCCTATTATTAATATGAGAACCAATGTATTTGTGGTTTATAAGTGCACCAAAATGATTTTAAAGTTATTTAAACTTTTATTTGCACATAAAATAATATATTCATCTGAAATTATCTTTTAAGAAGAATTCACATGACTTACAATACATCAGTATACATTTTACGTTTTATGTCACCTTATTCTTAAAAAATGGTTTCAAAAATATATTCAAACTCAAATTGTGGTATGGTCCTTGAAATTTATTTTAGATATGTACAGAAAAATTTATTGTTAATTTTGTTGAAATGTAGGGAGAAAACCTTATAATTATATGATCAAATGGTCAATTCTTCAAATTTTAGCCTGTTCGATACTGCTCAAAGTCCATCGCGGAGTTCTCCCTTTCCATCGCCAATAATTTTAACTGATTTTATTTATGTTTTGATTATCTAATTGATTTCTTTTTATATCCATGTCAATATTAATAAAAATGTATCCAAGTTTGTAGGATCTTGATTCAAAATCGAGTTCAGATGCATAAAATATTCTAGTATCGGTTCAAAAACATCGGAAGGTCTTATCAAGAGCAATATACTGCAAATAATTGGTAGATGAAAATGGACATTCTCTTTACCTGACCAATTGTGACATTCCATCTTCCAGCCACAATCATGGGTCGGCGATGGTAATAATTGTTTGGCATAATGTAATTTGAACAAACAAATTATTGCATTATCTTAGTAATATCATCAATGTACTAATGTTCAATATTTTTGAAATTAGGATTCTGATGATGAGCGACCTACCTACCATCTTCCATTGCACCCCACAACAATCTCAACCGATAGAAGGTTGTAATGAGAGCACAATTCAAAGAGGAAGCATACCAAGACTGGTTGAATCAACCACCTATTCAATTCCCACTACATCCAGATTCACCAATTAGGAATGATTACAACAATAGTAGTTGTTCAGAAGTTGACAATGTAGAACATCAAAAAGTGGTTGGTATGGATGATTACTTATGGGATACAACTTCCATGGAGACAATTTTGTTAGACACATTCCAAAATAATGAGCTAGGGGATGATGTTCATATCAGTGATACCATTTTCGAAAGATTGAAATTTGCTTCCACCACCCCTCTCTTTGGACCTAGTGCCCAATCAAAGTCTATCCATCTTGGGACAACAATGTTAGTGTACAACTTGAAAGAAAATTTTGGCATGTCAGACACATGTTTCTCAACAATATTGAGGTAATTGACCAAAAAGTGCCTTATATTAATTTGAGAAATCTTGTCACATAATCAACATTAGAAATGGTTTCTTTTATAAATGTTAAATGACCTTGTATATTTATATTTCCCACTAATTGTAGGTTATTGAAGGATAATGTTCTTCCTAGTGATAATGTTTTTCTCGGTAATTGTGAAGAGGCAAAGTAGTTGTTGAAAATGTTGGGTGTTGAGTATATATCATATCATGCATGTTTGAATGATTGTATTCTATATAGAGGATAATATGCAAATAAATAGATATGTCTGAAATGTGGTCATGACAGGTACCATAAATCAAATAAAAATGGTAAATCGCATGGTCCTCCTCATAATATATTGAGGCACATGCCTATAATCCCAAGGATTAAAAGGATCTTTCATTGAAAAGAATTAGCTATGTTGCAGGGATGGCATGCCTCACACAGAAGTGATTCAGGAGTTATGCGAATCCCAACAGATTCAATAACCATGAAGCATATAGAGGATACATGGCCAAAACAATTGAAGGATGAAGTATGAAGTCTATGATTTAGCATAGCAATGGATGGTGTGAACCCATATTCCCTCCAAAACACCAACTATTATGTTTTTCCTATAGTAGTGATCAATAACAATATCCCCACATGGTTGTCCGTGAAGAATGAACATCTTATGTTGGCTCTTATAGTCCCTAGTAGAAGACAAGTGAAGAATATGTATGTCTACCTACAACCATTGGTAGATGAATTGAAGGAATTATGGGAACAAATATATGCATACGATGTATCAAGACCCATCGCAACAAAGATGAGTTTTACATTGTATGGCATATGTGATTACACCACACATGATTATCCAGGATTATGAGTTTTCTCTGGTAATTAACCTGTTTATTGATTTGTTTATATACATAACAATATTTATTTTCATATTTAATTCGTTGTGATTGAAGTTCTATTGTTAAACACTATCGTGCTATGTATGAAATAATTTTGCAGGTCTTGTAACTAAAGGATATCATGGATGTAAATGTTGAGGACCTTCCCTGAAGGCTAGGTGGTCCAACCACCTACAAAATCTAGTGTACGACTGCTCGAGGGTATTCCTCCAAGAAGAAAATCCTTGTACAACAAAAGCATTCGATTTCAATGGTAAACCAGAGAGAACCCAAAGGCCTACAATAATGACACCAATAAAATGGCTTAGAGAATATGAGTGAGAGAAGGAGAAGGAGATTACAAAAATGTTTGATTCAAATGGGGAGCCTAGGTTCGATGATCCAGAATTATTAGACACCTATGTTGAGAAATTTCCCATTAGGATGAAAAGGAAATCTATATTTTAAGAGCTTCCATCTTGGGAGCATCTTAAGATTTCCCACTTACTAGATCCCATGCATATATTTAAAAATGTTTCATATTCCTTATGGAGGAACATATCATCGAGACAAAGTGACATATTGGCTATGAGGAGAGATATATTTTCTTCAAAAACTAAAAATAAACATTGGCCAAGACAAGAAAGTAGAAGAGAGGCTGGTCCCTCTTGGTCTTTTAAAGAAGGTGATGTCCCATTGATTTTGAAGAAAGAAGATCTTTATTTGGAAAATAAAGTTATAATGGGTGTGAAGGTGACTTATTTATATGGGTCTTCCCTACGATGTTGATTCACTGTGTGTCAATACTATTTGTTGGGGTTGAAATCACATGACCATTTGAACCTTCTAAAGGTATGACATATGTCAAAAATATGATTTTATTATTTGTAATTTTTATTTTTATGCCATGGGATAAAACATAATTAATTTTGTATGTGTTTACTTTGTAGTTTCATTATCCTCTGCTCATGTGTGGGTGTGTGAACCATGACTTCCCCAAGGACCTAAGATGTGCCATATCTAAATTATATTCATTTTTACGTTGGATCACATCAAAGGAGACTCATATGACTAGCATTCCACGGTGGTGTCAAGAGATCACTAAGATTGTTTGTATGTTTGAGAAGGAACTACCACTAAGTTTCGTGGACTTGTAGGTTTATGTTCTAATTCACCTAGTAGATGAGGTTGAATTATTTTGGGTTTTATCCTATTGTTGGATGTTCTTCTTAGAGAGGTACATGAAGAAATTGAAAGGTGTTCGTCAAAGGGAAAAACCCAATGGGTCTATGGCAGAGGGGTACATATCATATGAGTCTTTCTATTATGCCTGTGAGTACATCAAGCAGATAGACAACACACAAGGTGCAGTGATTTGGGATGATGAAAGGGATGAAGACAAAAGAGAAGGGAAGCTTCTCCAAATGAATGGGAAAAGGCGCTTGATAAAGAGTAAGTGACTTATCATTTGTCAAATTTCTACATAGTAACTATTAACATTGAACTTCATAATGTATATTTTCATGATCTCATATGTACTATATGTTGGTTTGATTTCATGAATACATTAACGAATTTAGAAATTGATTCCATCAATAAATTCATTCTTTACAATTCGGAGGAAACATAGTCGTGGGTTGCATTGTACGGACAAAAGAAGAGGAAATGGGAAAGTGACAGGAAAGAATTCAGATGGTTGAATGGTCGAAGCATGTCTTATCCAAATCATTTAAAAGAAAATATCCCAATGATATGTCCCAACATTTGGGTTGTTGACCAAGTTAGAGAGAAATATGATGCATCTGATCATTACCCACATGAAGAAGAGGATGCACTAAACATAGGGATTGGTTACAACAACTCGGTAATAATATCTTTGTGTACAATTTTAACTTCGTAATGCACATTTGAATTGTAAGTACATCTATATTATTTTATATTTTAATGGTCAGGTTATTAGACACATATTGACAGTGTGATTTGTTCACTTTTTTATAGGTGCATTTGTTCCCATCTGTGTGGGCATATGGACATCATTTTCTTACAGAGGATGTCGATGATAGACACATGACACAAGACTGTGGAATGGAAGCCGATTTCAACCAATCTAGTCGTGCTAGTCACCATTATCAAAACATAACACAAGGGAAGTTAGGTTACGTCAAAAAGATATAAGAGATCATTTGAGTGGACTTCTATTCTTTCCAATAGGTTATTTTTAGGTGCAAGTGGTGGGACACCTTTAATAAGAATAATGTAAATGAAGATCGTGATAGTGGGATGATATTTATAAACTCTAGAAAGATGTGGGATGAAGCTAAGGAGCCTTATGTTTTCCCAAAACACTGCAACCAAGTGGGTTTTTACCCAGATGTGTTGGATAGGGATTGGTGGCTTGTATTAAAACATGACCCTAGATCAAAACATATTGTTCAAAACAATGTTGTTATCATGCCAAGAGAGGAAGATAATCAGGGCGATGACAATGGAGAGTGATATATTATACATGTTTTATCCTTTAATTACTTATTTTTATGTTTTCAAATCTATAGTGGATTTAATAATTTGATTATTAAATTTATAAAGTATTTAATATTTCATATGAAATATTATTAATTTTTTGATTGGATGATATAACTAAATGTTATGCGTAAATGATATAAATAATGTTCCATTGTAAATCTAGATGATATTTGAACTTTTGGTATTTTAATTTTAACTTTTACTTTAAAAACAATATATTATTTATTGTAAATATAAAATATTGTATATCATATTTTTTAAATGTATTTTTGTTACCCACCATTTCCTATCATTACTATATCATATTATATCGCATTAGTTTATAATTTTGAGTTCATACATACTAATTAGGGGAATATTCAGATCTAAAATGAGTCTCATAAGTGAGTTTTTCGAAAAAACATCATTGTCCTTAAATAACTAATGCATGTGTCCCTCTCTAAACCGATATAATAATGTATACTTAGTATATTACATAAAAATCAAATACATAATATATTATGTAATATAATAAATATAATATATTATGTTATATATTAATTTTATCTTATAACTATAATAATATAATACATAATAAATAAATATAATATAATATAAATAATATATTATATTATATATTAATTATAACATAATAAAATATAATATATTAAGTTATATATTAATTTTATATTATATATAATATATAATAATTAAAAATATTGAATTAAATATTGAATTAAAGATGTAGATCATAATAGTTTTTTATCCCTTATTCCCTCTTTTTATTTGTGGGTAAGAAATTTTAGGGCTCCTAATAGCTAATTGGATATAAATTTTAAGACTCCTAATAGCTAATTCAATTCTTAATATCGATTACAACAACAATTAACAACATATAACATAGGATATCAAAAAATGGCATAAAACATAAATACATGTACTCAACCCACTTAATAAAATTATTTAAAAAGAATAATTCATATAAATTAAAATATTTAATAATCTAAATATTTTTATGTTTTTGTACATGCTTCTTGGTTAAGTTTGTCATTCATGCATCCTTATAGTATAGTAAAAAAATGTTGAATTGGAGATTTTTAGACTTTTATTAATTATGAGAATATAAAAAAATATGACCAAATTACAATGAAGAGGAAGTTAAAATATCACAAATATTTTATAAATGATAATTGAGCTTATCATAGCTATTTTTAATTTGTCATTATGAACTTATGAACAAAAACAATATTCTCAAAATGAGGATCAATTCTCACATCGTACTTTCAAGTAAACTAGTTTGTAAAATTGTGATACAAAGTAAGGTTGAAGATTAATATAATTTACTTTTAACTTGCCCAAACTTTAATTAATAACATCAGACATATATTTACCCATTTTTATAACTTATTTATTTTTCAAGGCCTCTTAGCTACAAAAAACATGATAAATTTGGTATTTTCATTTTCATCATGTTCAAATATAAAAATAACAACATAATAACTTAAGAACTGTTGTAATCTAACCTATTTAAATCTATCGTTTGTACTATATACAATTAATACATCAAAACATTTTTAGAAGGCAAGTATAAGCAACTTTGTTGCTAATTTCACTTGTTTTAGACATGAGTACTTTATTTTAGATATATTAAAAAATAAAGTACTTAATTAAGAGTACTTTACTTTATGAAGAAAATTATATAACATGACCTAAAATCAACATCAACATAAACATATAAATTAAGTACATCAACATGAAAAAAATGTTATATATATATATGAACAAGTGAAATAACTGCTATAATGTACATATTTGGTCAATGACACAAATAACTGCTATAACTACATATATAGTCCTAGCCTCTGATGAGAAGTGATGCAGGAGCATCGCTCACTCATCAAGCGAGCCAGCTTGGAAGACAACAAACAGCTGGACAAGCCAGCAGAAAGTTTTTGAATTATCATTTAAGATGATGCGCCAATGCATAAATGAGCCATTTATGGAAAGCGCCCTTGTATATTGTATTGGACCTTGAGCCTTTAAGCTCTCGTCCTTAGGTAGATAGACGACATTTAAAATAGTTAATACTGGTAGGTAGATTTTTAATTGTAGAATAGACAGTTTTAGATTTCAAGAGGGAAAATGGATTTAGACACCCTCCTTTGTATCATTGTAGATTAGCTTAATTCAAAATTTGAGAAGCATTCAGAAGAGAAGAGCCAGCAGAGAAATGGTGAAGAACACCCATGTACAGATTTGAGTTAATAGAAGAGAATCTTTGATTCAAATTCATGTCTAGTGTTGTTTTCTCTGTATATTTTGTTGGTGTGCTCATGAATGTTTGTTTCTGGTTAAGCATTTACTTTAGATATGTTGTGCATGTGATCTCAGGGTTTCAACTGAAGTCTGAGAGAGAGAGAAGAGAATAAGTTTCAATTGTTTCTCTGTCTGAGCCAGGAGATTCCTGCATAGAGTGCAGTTGAATTCATCTGCATAGAGTGCATTGATGAAGGCTCAATAGTTAAACACTTATTCTCATTCAACCAGAGTTATAGGGTTGTCGGGGAAGCTGTGTGAGAGAGCACAGGTGAAATTAGGAGTCTCAGTAGTCAATCTGAGCAGAAGGAGCAAGGGACTGCTGCTATAGGAAGTGCGCAGAGTCTGAGGGATTCAACACTTGAAAAATTGTTGAGCGCTGAGAGCAAGGAGTGCGCATACATTCCTCTGAAGGAGTCAGAGTGAATAAGCTCAAGAGGGATAGAACCCTTGTAATATTGTGAAAGAGAACCCAGGGAGTTGGGTCAGGGAAGGTTTCGAGAAGGAGTTGCGAGAACACGCTTGGAGAACGAGTCTCGGCCAAAGCACTTAGTAATTTTCAATAAGTTCTCAAGGAGGAGGAGTCGATGGTCAGGATTCACAGAAGAAATCAACGAAATCCCATTAGCCGTCAGATCTCGGAAGAGTTGCATACAGGTTAAACCTAAGCGTGCCGAGAAGGAGCCAAGGTTCATCGGAAATTCGGCTCATCGGAGAATCGGGGTTTGCGAAGGCAGGAGTTTTGTGCCTATTGAAATTGCGATTAGCTAATTTCCGACGCGATCAAAACTGTTGATCCAAGACAAAGGAAGTCGTTGGATCCGCACATGACCTTGCGTATCGAGTAATCGTGAGTTGAAGACATAAGCTGGTGTAGCAAATATAGCGATACCGCGAGAGGTGATATCCCGATAAGTTCGGACTTGTCGATCATGTGGGACGCGTGTCAAGAGATCCCGAGGAATCAGGGATCAGAGAATCGGGATTTGCAAGAGCAGAGAAAACTCGCAACTTGACTTTTGAAGCGCGATATCTCGATAGAGGGGTCGTGTGGGACCACAAGTGCTAGTGGAGTACAGGTGGCATCATATCGGTAATCGGTAAAAAGCAAGTGCCGAGTCCATCGACATTAGGACTCGTGATCTCGCGAGTTCCGAATTTGCGATAGAAGGGAAGAAGGTGGAGAGGTCAAATCCACACGTGTGTCTGGAGATTGGCCCATCAGGTTTCAGAGTTATGGAATTCGAATTGTTGACATCGCAAGTAGTGATTTCCCGATAGAGGAATCCCCGACAAAAAAGGGGGGGAGAAAGTCAGCGATTGACCCATATCGGAATTTGGGGAATCATAAGGCATAAGGCATGTGACTACAGAATTCGTGAAATCATGAATTCTGATTTCCTGATTGGTAAGGGAGATCAGTGGAGAGTTATTGTGGGTAAAGAAATTTCGACAGGGAATTAGAGGAGCATTTACGCTCTTCAGGCCAAAGTCATAGAAGGTCCTGATGATCGCGGACATGCCCTGGTGACGTCTGCACCAAGTGGTATCAGAGCAAGTCTTTGTTTGTATATTTCAGACAGAAGAGAAGAAGAGAAGAATTCTCCATGCCGCCCAAAAGGAAAAGACAATCACCTGACCCAGAAGACAGGGAGGTGAGAAGAAGGGGTAGGTCGGCAGGAAATCCCGAGATGGAAAGACAGATGCGAGATCTCCGAGCAAGACTCGAGGAGATGGAGACAGCTCAAAGACACGGAGTGGGTGTAGGGGATCTTAGTGATTTCGAGGTTGAAGAGGAAGCTGGACACGGAGAAGAGGTCGCAGCAGAAGATGCATCAACCGAGCGGTTAATTAAAGCTATCGCTCGGATGAGTTCAAAGACAAAAATTCACATTCCAGTCTATGAAGGAAGTCTGAATGCAGAAGCGTTGTTGGATTGGATTAGAGCTCTTGATACTTACTTCGATTATGAAGATATCGAAGAGGATAAAAAGGTAAGGCATGCTGTCACTAAACTAAAGGGACATGCAGCATTATGGTGGGACAAGCTTCAGGCGGACAGATGTTCCAAAGGTAAACAAAAGATCAAAAGCTGGGATCATATGATTGCGAAGATGAAAGAAAAGTTCATCCCAAGGGACTATCAGATCACACTGTTCAGGTGAATGCAGAACCTGAGACAGAAGTTGATGATGGTAAAAGAGTATACCGAGGATTTTTAAAAGCTCAACATCAGAGCAGGTCATCAGGAGAGAAATGATGAGAAAGTGGTCAGGTACCTGAATGGCCTGAGATATGAAATTCAAGATGAATTAAGTATGGCAACCATCCGAACAGTTGAGGATGCTTACCAGATGGATCTGAAAGCCGAGGAGAAGCTGAGTCGTAAGCAAGGTCAGCGAGGGTGAGGCAGGAGTCCACCCAAAGGCAGGACAGTTGCCCAGGAGAAATATCAGAAGCCCAAGGAGGAATGGAAGAAACCTCAGGGTAAGATTGAAAGAGGTGGAACCTCACAACAGAGGCAACCATATGCTGAGTTGAGGAGACAACATAACGAACAGAAAGGAGATTATGTTGTTGCCAACACTTTTCCTCGTACCAGAGGTAGGGGAAGAGGGCGAGGTGGAATCATCACATGTTTCACATGTGGAAAGGATGGACATAAAACAGTTGACTGTCCAGACAAAAAAAAGGACAGAGGATAAGCTCACATCGCCGAGGCACAGAGGCGTGATGTTGAGTCAGAAGATGCAGACAACGAAAGATCGATTGGGATGCATAAGGTCCTTTTGACACCTGAGAAGGAGGTGGAAAGCTCAGTGTAGAGGACCAGACTGTTCATAACAGCTTGCACAACCAAGGGAAGGAAATGCAAGGTCATTGTAGACAGCGGAAGCACAGATAACCTCGTTTCTACTGAAATGGTGGAGAAGTTGGAGCTGGAGACAACAGATCACCCGAGTCCATATAAAGTCTCGTGGCTACAGAAGGGACATCAATTGAGTGTCACTAAATAGTGTTTAGTTGAATTCAAGATAGGGGGTTATAATGATAAAATTCTCTGTGATGTTATCCCCATGGACGTATGTCATTTATTACTGGGTAGACCATGGAAATATAACAAAAATGTGGTTCATGATGGGAGGATGAACACATATACTTTAGAGAAGGATGGGAGAGTGCATAGATTACTTGCGATAAAGGATAAGGAGGTGAAACCGGAAGTAAGCAACACCATACTACTCATGAGTGGGAAGGAGCCTCTCACAGAGATGGAGAAGAAGGAAGATACACAATTCTTTGTGGTCAGGAAACCAGTAATTGTCCTGACTAGCACGAGAGTGGACGACTTACCAGTTGAGATTCAGGAACTAGTGGAGGAGTTCACTGATATCATCGTGGACGAATTACCTCATTCGTTGCCACCGATGAGGAGTGTGAGTCATCACATTGATCTCATACCAGGAAGAAGTTTGCCAAATAAGGCTGCGTACAGATTGACACCACAGGAAAATGAGGAAGTCAAAGGCAAGTGCAGGAGCTGCTGGATAAACGATTGGTCAGATAAAGTCTAAGTCCATGCATTGTTCCAACTGTGTTTAGTCCAAATAAAGACGGAGGTTGGAGAATGTGCACCGACTCAAGAGCAATCAACAAAATTACCATCAGATACAGATTTCCACTGCCAAGAATGGATGATCTGATGGATTTCCTGAGTGGGGCGAATCATTTTTCAAAAATTGATCTGAAAAGTGGATATCACCAGATTCGCATGAGGGAAGGTGATGAATGGAAGACAGCAATCAAAACAAATGAAGGTTTGTACGAATGGTTGGTCATGCCGTTTGGTTTGACAAATGCGCCGAGCACATTCATGAGACTGATGAAGGAAGTCTTGAGGGAATTCATCGGGAAATTTGTAGTTGTATATCTGGATGATATACTGGTCCTTAGTAAAACAAAGGATGAACATCTAAAACATTTGGCCATCGTGATGAGAAAGCTACAACAGGAGAAGCTGTTGATAAACATGAAGAATTCCTCATTTATGAAGAAAGAGCTCATTTATTTGGGTTTTGTTATTTCGGCCAATGAGTTGAAGATGGATCCGGAAAAGGTGGAAGTGATCAAGAATTGGCCATCACCGAGAAATATTTTTGAGGTGAGGAGTTTCCATGGTTTGGCTAGTTTCTACCGAAAGTTCATTCGAAATTTCAGTGGAATTAGCGCAGCAATGATGGACACCATGAAGAAGCGACATAAGTCTTTTCATTGGACAGTAGAGGCTGAGAGATGCTTCAATCTGTTGAAGAGGAAGATCACAGGGCAACCGGTGTTGGTATTGCCAGATTTCACGAAGACATTTCAGGTGAAATTTGATGCGAGTGGATATGCCATAGGAGCGGTCCTAAGTCAAGAGGACAGACTAGTTGCCTATTTCAGTGAGAAGCTAGATGAAGCAAAGTTGAAATACTCCACGTATGATAAGGAATTTTATGCTATCATCCAGGCATTAAATAAGTGGAGGCATTACTTGATCCCAAAAGAATTTGTATTGTACAGTGATAATCATGCATTGCAGTTTGTGAGTCAACAAGAGAAATTGAATCAGAAACATGCTAAATGGGTAGAGTATATGCATAATTTTACATTTGTAATCAAACACATTTCAGGGACTACTAACAAAGTAGCTGATTCTTTGAGCAGGAAATGTTTGTTGCTGCAGGAGCTCCGAGTCAAAACCTTGGGTTTTGAAAACCTCAAAGACATGTATGCAGGTGATGTAGATTTTGTTGAAGCATACGAGGCAACTGAGAATCTCATTCTCAGGGATCAGAGCCCATGGATAGACTACATGATCCAGGAGGGATTTCTATTCAGAGGCAGTCAACTATGTATTCCAAATTGCTCCATGAGGGAGAACCTGTTGAAAGAAAATCATAGCGGGGGATTGGACAGACATTTCGGTCAAGACAAAATATTTGTGAAGTTGAGCGAATCTTATTTTTGGCTAGGGATGTGAGCAGATGTCAAGCGGTTTGTTGACAGGTGTCAAATTTGTCAACATTCGAAGGGCCGAAAATAGAATGCAGGTCTTTACCATCCATTGCCCATACCAGAGAGGCCGTCAGAGACGATCAGCATGGATTTTGTACTAGGATTGTCGAGGACGCAAAGAGGTGTTGATTCTGTCTTTGTAGTTGTGGACAGGTTTTCAAAAATGGAACATTTCATCCCATGCCAGAAGACCAGCGATGCGACCCACATCGCGAACTTGTTTTTCAAGGAGGTCATTAGACTCCATGGATTACCGAAAAGTATTGTTTCGGACAGGGACACCAAATTCATTGGACATTTCTGGAGGACACTCTGGAAGATGCTAGGAACTAATCTGGCGTTTAGTTCTACCTATCATCCATAGACATATGGGAAAACATAGGTTGTGAACAGGAGTCTGGGAGATTTGTTGAGAAGCCTGGTGACAGAACACCACAACAGCTGGGACAATGTGTTGCCATAGGGAGAATTCGCTTACAACGATTCAGTGAATCGAAGCATAGGAAAAAGTCCATTTGAAATTGTATATGGAAGACAGTTGAGAGGAGTATCTGAACTCAGTGAGTCAGAGAAGACTGCTGTGAGAAGTGCAAGCAATGAAGAGTTCGCTGAAGCAATGAAGGAACTTCACAACAAGGTGAAGCAGCGGCTGAATGATTCAAATCAGGAATATAAGTGCAGAGAAGATCAGCATCGGAGACAACTTCTGTTCGAAGTTGGTGATCTAGTTCTGACACACTTGAGAAAGGAAATATTCCCAAGGGGAACATATAACAAATTAAAAATGAAGAAAATTGGGCCATGCAGGGTCCTGAAGAAATTTGGAGAGAATGCTTATGAGATTGAGTTTTCGGATGGAATTGGGATATCTCCGATATTTAATGTTTCAGATTTATGCCCATATAGGGCTGGAGAGGAAGAAACTAGAACTGAGAAACCATTGGTTGAGTGGACAAAGCAATTACCAGTTGCAGAGAAGCCACAGATGGAGTGCATACTGGACAAGCGAGCGGGTAAGAAAACCAGACGAAAGCAGTACTTCAAATACCTGGTCAAATGGACGAACCATCCAGTAGAGGATGCCAGCTGGGAGACAGAAGCAGTTATCCAAAAGAATGGACAGATCATGCAGGAGCTCATGGACAGGATCCCATGAAAATTTTCAAGCCGAGTATGATGCAGGAGCATCGCTCACTCATCAAGCGAGCCATCTTGGAAGACAACAAACAGCTGGACAAGCCAGTAGAAAGTTTTTGAATTATCATTTAAGATGACGCGCCAACGTATAAATGAGCCATTTATGGAAAGCGTCCTTGTATATTGTATTGGACCTTGAGCCTTTAAGCTCTCATCCTTAGGTAGATAGACGACATTTAAAATAGTTAATGCTGGTAGGTAGATTTTTAATTGTAGAATATACAGTTTTAGATTTCAAGAGGGAAAATGGATATAGACACCCTCCTTTGTATCATTGTATATTAGAATAATTCAAAAATTGAGAAGCATTCAGAAGAGAAGATCCAACAGAGAAATGGTGAAGAACACCCATGTACATATTTGAGTTAATAGAAGAGAATCTTTGATTCAAATTCATGTCTGGTGTTGTTTTATCTGTATATTTTGTTGGTGTGCTCATGAATGTTTGTTTCTGGTTAAGCATTTTATTTAGATATGTTGTGCATGTGATCTTAGGGTTTCAACTAAAGTCTGAGAGAGAGAGAGAGAAGAGAATAAGTTTCAATTGTTTCTCTGTCTGAGCCAGGAGATTCCTGCATAGAGTGCAGTTCAATTCATCCGCATAGAGTGCGTTGATGAAGGCTCAATAGTTAAACACTTATTCTCATTCAACCAGAGTTATAGGGTTGTCAGGGAAGCTGTGTGAGAGAGAACAGGAGAAATTAGGAGTCTCAGTAGTCAATGTGAGCAGAAGGAGCCAGGGACTGCTGCTGTAGGAAGTGCGCAGAGTCTGAGGGATTCAACACTTGAAAAATTGTTGAGCGTTGAGCGCAAGGAGTGCGCATACATTCCTCTGAAGGAGTCAGAGTGAATAAGCTCAAGAGGGATAGAACCCTTGTAATATTGTGAAAGAGAACCCAGGGAGTTGGGTCAGGGAAGGTTTCGAGCAGGAGTTGCGAGCACACGCTTGGAGAACGAGTCTCGGTCGAAGCACTTAGTCATTTTCAATAAGTTATCAAGGAGGAGGAGTCGACGGTCAGGATTCACAGAAGAAATCAGCGAAATCCCGTTAGCCGTCAGATCTCGAAAGAGTTGTGTACAGGTTAAACCTAAGCGTGTCGAGAAGGAGCCATGGTTCATCGGAGATTTGGCTCATCAGAGAATCGGGGTTTACGAAGGCAGGAGTTTTGTGCCTGCTGAAATCGCGATTAGCGAATTTTCGACACGAGCAAAATTGTTGATCCAAGACAAATGAAGTCGTTGGATCTGCATGTGACCTCGTGTATCGAGTAATTGTGAGTTGAAGACCTAAGCTGGCGTAGCAAATATAGCGATACCGCGAGAGGTGATATCCTGATAAGTTCAGACCCATCAATCATGTGGGACGCGTGTCAAGAGATCCCGAGGAATCGGGGATCGGAGAATCGAGATTTGTAAGAGAAGAGAAAACTCGCAACTTGAACTCGCGAATCCTGATATCCCGACAGAGGGGTCATGTGGGACCACAGGTGCTAGTGGAGTACAGGTGACATCATATCGAGAATCGGGAAAAAGCAAGTGCCGAGTCCATCGACATCATGACTCACGATCTCGCGAGTTTCGAATTTTCGATAGAAGGGTAGAAGGTGGAGAGGTCAAATCCACACGTGTCTGGAGATCGGCCCATCAGGTTTCAGAGTTCCAGAATTCGAATTGTTGACATCGCAAGTAGCAATTTCCCGATAGAGGAAGCCCCGATAGAAAAGGGGGGGAGAAATTCGGCAATTGACCCATATCGGGATTCGGGGAATCATAAGGCATAAGGCATGTGACTGTAGAATTCACGAAATCGCAAATTCCGATTTCCCAATTGGTAAGGGAGATCAGTGGAGAGTTGTTGTGGGTAAATAAATTTCGACAGGGAATTAGAGGAACATTTACGCTCTTCGGGCCAAAGTCAGAGAAGGTCCTGGTGATCGTGGACGTGCCCTGGTGACGTCTGCACCAAGAAGCATGTTGTGGAGGAATAGGTGATGCAACCTTCTCATCTAGGTGAGGTGGAGGAGGAGGAGGTATTGAAGAAGAAGGACCATCACCACCTTAATCAACCTCACCACCCAGAGGAGGAGGATGAGGTATTGAAGAAGAAGCACCATCACCACCCTGATCAACAACACCACCCACAGGAGGAGGAGGATGAGGTATTGAAGAAGAAGTCCCATGTTTACTACCCTGATCAACATCACGACTTAGAGGAGCAGTGATCCGAGGCAGGATCTTTTCAATGATTATGGTTGAGTTTTAAACTTGCATGAATAATTTAACCATTTGAGAATTTAAT
>SNQJ01S0060381.1:30935-59368 GCA_010110895.2 Picea sitchensis
TGATGAAAGCATTGGTGCCTCATCCATTTAGATGTGTGCCTTCGTTATCTTCGATTCCATAAACCCCCCACCGTTAAAGGTAGAATGATCAGGGGGGTCCGAAAAAACTTGTGAATCGTAGATCAGGGTGCCCTCTCTCCAGCCGTTCATCTATGCACGGTCTTTATTCGATGAGCACAAAATCATATTTGTTCGAAAACTTAGGATAAGTGTATTTTGTGAGTTTGCCCAAGCTTTCCCTGTCTTTATCACCATGGGGTTAGGAAAAACCACTCAGCGTCAACAACCATGAATTTTCTTTTATGTTCCTTGAAAATGATTTGCAGAGATGAAATATTATTTGCAAGCCAATATACACCCAGAGTGAAAAATTTCTAGTCACCAGATGATACTATGAATTATAGGGTTATAACAATAGTCACACTATTTTCTGATAGGAGGTTGGATATTGCATCTTCCTTTCTTGAAGAACTTCTTCCCACCTATTTTTTGCGACATAGTTTGAGTATATTATTTGAGTTTTCCAAATTCAACAATGACATAATACTTCATTTTGATAGGTTGAACAATTGGTTTGGTCAAGAAATGCCCTTTCAACTTCATATTTTCCTCAATATTGATGGTGGAATGATATGTTTTTACAAGATTGCCAATATTGAGGAATTCCATTTCTTTTTTAATATAAGGAGCTAATCCACTGATATCCTTGAAAATAAGTATCTTTTCTTTCCCTCTAATGCCAAGTTGAGCCATTAGTTGGTAGAATTCATTAACATAACTATGAAAAATTGGATCTTACCATTCCCTTAGTTGTTGCTATTTATTATACTATTGTTCATGATATTTGGATGGATAAAACTCCATTCTAACATGTTTGAAAAACTACTTCCATGTTTTTATGGATTCTCCAACTTCGTCCTTCATTTTTGATAGATTTTCCCACCAATAGGGTACATTAGTCAACATCTTCAAAGTTGCAATGGTGACTTTCTCATCCTCAAAAAAATTATTCATTGAGAACTAGGACTCTAATTGATGTACCTAGTTGTCTATTGATTTGGCATTAATCTTCCGTTCTAAGTTATGTATATCTAGATTCATTTGTACATTAAAGGGTCTAACCCTATTGAAGGCGAGTATCATCAGGTTGCTAGTCAAATCAATACCAAGGAAACTCGTGCAAGTATCTCATTGAAGTGACCATACATTTATTCTCTCTAAAGAGTCAATACTAGTTCTATAAGTTATTTCATCTCATTGACAAGATTTCTATTTTCACTTTCACATGCCATCTTAGGTATAGGGTTTTGATTAGATAAATACTCATAGGTTGAAGGGAATGGAATATTTAAGAATTATGTCTTAGAATGAGTCTGAAAATAATAGGTAGGCTAAGTATGTAGCTAGTGTTTTAGCAAGAGAATTATAGTCTGATAAAAATCGATTATCAGAAAAATTTATTTGATACCAATGATTTTTTGTGCCCAAGGGAAACATAGGGGTGCCAACATAGTTGAATAACTAAAGGAATAAATAGTATGGCAGAAGCATATAAATCTAGATTGTTTAGGAAAACTAGGAAATAAGTATTCAAATATAATCGACTAAAAGAAATGAACAAGAATACCAATCACATGAAGATATAAACCAAGAATTGATAACAAAGAACCAAAGGGAAAACATATAGTGTATTGATCAGTCACTTCATAATGCTGGTATTATATTTCTATAATAAATACCCTAAACATAGGTGTAATGAGTCAATGAAATCAATTGCAATGACAAAGAGAGTCATTTTGAAATGAGAAAAGTTAGAGAACGTGTTTCTACTCATGATTACATACATTTACACATTCTTGAATAATGTTTGGTGCCTTACCATCTACATTTTAGTTACAAGACACTTACATAACTAATTAGAAGAACAAATGAATTATTACTTTCTATTGATTAAAGGAAGAAGATAAGAATACATGCACTTCCACATCGATGGTGCTTCCATGGTGTCTATTGACTACTCATGACGTAATTTGACATGTGGAAATTCATCCTTACTACTGGACACATAGGATAAGTGACGATCCTTGTCAAAGTATGCATGATTTTACTAAGTCAAGGAATGTGTGAGTCAACTGATTTGAGGATCTATTGTGAGGATTCGACTCTAATTTTTTACCAAAGAATTGACTAAGACTAGGTGCTATTCGATGGATTCTAGTAATGTATTGGAACAAATAAGACCTTCCCCCTTAGTTGAAAATGGTCCCCATTACCTGCTTATAAAATTGAGGAATCCAACTCAAGGTAGTGTACTACTTTCTTTATGCTCAGAGTCTTCCCACTTTGGCCACATGAAACAAGGAAATGGTTTGAATCCTTATATGGCATGCTTTCTATCCAACATTGATGTTGAATACAAGTGGATATTGAACATCTAGATGTATGTCTTCTAGATCTTCAGGCTATAAATCGATCTATTCCAACAAGGGTGTAAAATAGTGTCAAATAAAATCGACATTAAATATTGGATGTAAACCCAAGTATAGTGGAATGTTGAGATTAAAATAATTTTTCCCAATTTTATTGAGTATGGTAAAAGGAACATGTTGCAAAGGATTCATCTTCCTATATAGGTTACTAAATATTTTCTTCTTCAGAGTAAGTATACTTGAGTCCCCAATTTGGAATGAATAATGAATATAACACTTGTGGAGTCAATCTTTAGTTTTTTCACTAACTCGAAGAAACATATCTTGTGTTTTATTTTTAATCTCACAAACCGTGTCTTTGAATTTGATTATCTTTTTTATTTATTATTGTCCATGGTTTGTGTCAAAAGAAATGGTCGGTTGAATGATTAAGTTGATAGTCACTAAGGGATGGAATCAATAACAAACTTTAAATGGACTCTTGCTTTCTGAATAGTGTTGAGCTTGGTTATAATGATGATGGATATATGGAAGAATATCATGTCACATTATATGATGCTTGTGGTTACACATATGAAGCAATTGTACCACCACGTGATTCACAACTTCAATGTGTCCATCCATCTAAGGATGGAATGTTGTTGACATAGATAGTTGTGTGTCAATCTATTTCTAGAATGTTTTCCAAAAGAATCTAACAAATATGGAGTCTCGGTCAATGACAATTGAAGTTGATATACCATGGTTCTTCCAAACATGCTTGAAGAAGAGTTGAGAAGTCCGCTAAGAAATTGTAGTCTTCTTGCAAGGTGCTACGTATCCAGTTTATAAAATCTATCAACCACTAGTAGGAATGCATCATGATGTAGACGTCCACCCGCGCACACGTCCACTTCCAATAGGACTTCCTCTTTCCTTGGCCCAAAGAGATGGATTGCTCTTCAACTTCCTATCGGAAGTTCTCGTACCCACAGAATGCTCTACTTACGATCTCCCTTGGGCTTATCGGGAAATTGGACCTCTCATAGCCACTAGTCCTGTACTCGGGTCGCACAAAACCCCGAAACCCAATGAATATTCCCTTCACGCCTTCTTCTATCCTTATCGAGGATTTCCCCATTGGGAAATCGATAAACACACAATCGTGTGTCGCTGCTCCCACGAATCTCCAATTCCTGAACTCTGATGCCACCTATCCTCTGCATTGTCGCCTGGACACCACGCTTTCTGGTAAATCAGGAAATCACATTTCAGGAATTCACGATTCCTATCGCGCAATTTCACAGACCCTTCCAAGTGTCGATCCCCAAAATGCACGTGCGACCTTTTCTTGCCACGTCGCCACTCCTTTCTCTGCTCTATCGGGGATCGCGAAATCATGATTCCTATTGCAGCAATCTCCTTGTGAGAAAGAACCCTAAAATGCCGAACCCCGACTCCTCGGGATCTCGCGCCACGTGTCCTTTGCGGCGATCAACGGTTCTGATCCTCTTGGGAAATTGCTAATCATGATTTCATGCACAAGATCTTTGGCTTCGGAAGTTCCAATTCTTCGATGAGCCTAGTCTCGCTGAAATTCTGTCTCCTTCCCTGCATGCCCAAGCTAACCCATGTGCAACTCTCCAAGTTCGGATGACTGACGGGATTTCACTGGCTTCCTCTGAGAATCCTGACTGT
This sequence comes from Picea sitchensis, assembly GCA_010110895.2. Taxonomy (NCBI): domain Eukaryota; kingdom Viridiplantae; phylum Streptophyta; class Pinopsida; order Pinales; family Pinaceae; genus Picea; species Picea sitchensis. Next base: position 35,042 of record SNQJ01S0060381.1, read on the forward strand.
TGGTTCCCCTCCGTGAGATTTTCCTGGGGTGACTAAGTATTCTTCTCAGGACTTGCTCCCCGAGCCTATGCCTGAAACTTCGCTTGACCCTTCTTCGATCAAACCTCCCGTGCTCTCTTTCAATGATCCAACGAAGGTGCTATCCCTTCAGAGTTTTCCCATCTAGCTCCTTCATAGGGACTTTGCGCGCACTCCTCGCGCTCGACGTCCAACAACTTTCTCAAGTGTCGAATAATTCAGACTCTGCGCACTCTCTGTAGTAGTAGTCGCTATCTCCTTTTTCTCAGACTAATCAACTGAGACTTCTTCTTACTTCAACCTTCACACTCCTTGCACAGTTGCAACGACCCAAATCCGCTTCTAGGCAAACAAGAACAAAAGTTAAACTAGCGAGCCCTCATCAACGCACTCCTTGCGGATGAATTCGACTGCACTCTATGTAGGAACCTCCTGGCTCAGATCGAGAAACAATTGAAACTCATTCCCTCTCTCATTCAGATTTCAATTTCAAACCCTGAAATCACATGCACAACATATTTAAAGAAAATGCATAACCAGAAAACAAACATTCATGAGCACATAAACCACATACACAAAGAAACAACACCATCCATGAATTTGAATCAAAATTTCATTCTATTAATTCAACATTTGTACAGGGGTGTTCTTCACGATTTCTCTACTTTCTCTTCTCTTCTGAATGCTGCTAATGTTACAATCATACAATGAGGGTGTCTATATCCGTTTTCCCTCTCGGACTCTAAAACTGTCTAATCTAGACTTAAACATATATCTACCTGCATTAAATCTAATAAATGCCTCCTATCTATTTCAGACATGAGCGTATGGCTCGAGGTCTGATACAACATAAAAAATGTGCTCCTTCATAAAGGATTCATTAAAGGCTTGCACTACAATCCCAAAGCATTTTCAAAAGTTTTGGGTTTGTTTATCTAGCTGAACTTTCGCTTGATGTGCTCGCTCGCTTGCTGAGTTGGCGATGCTCCTGCATCATACTCCTCGGCTTGAAAACTTTCATGGGCTCCTGTCCATTAGCTCTTGCATGGTCTGTCCATGCCTTTGGATAACTACTTCTGTCTCCCAGCTGGCATCTTCCACTGGGTGGTTCTTTCGTTTCACCAGATACTCGAAGTATTCTTTCCTCCTGGTATTTCTACCTACTCGCTTGTCTAGTATACGCTCCATTTGTGGCTTCTCTGCAATCGGCATTTTCTTTTGCCACTGGACCTCCTATTGTTCATCACTTCCAGATCCTATTTGTTCCACCTTATACAGATATAAGTCTATTACATTGAACGTCGGAGATATGTCGATCCCATCGGGCAACTCAATCTCATAAGCATTTTCTCCGAGTTTCTTCAGGACTCTGCATGGCCCAATTTTCTTCATTTTCAGCTTGTTGTACGTTCCCCTTGGGAACCTTTCCTTCCTCAGATGGGCCAGAACTAGATCACCAACTTCGAATTGAAGTTGTCTCCGATGCTGATCTACTCTACGCTTATACTCCTAATTCAAAACAATCAGTCGCTGCTTCACCTTGCTGTGAAGTTCCTTCATTGCTTCAACGAACTCTTTGGTGCTTGCGCTGCTAATAGCAGTTTGTTCTGAATCCCTGAGTTTAGAGACTCCTCTTGGATGTCTGCCATATACAATCTCAAATGGACTCTTTCCTGTGCTCTTGTTCATAGAGTCATTGTAAGCAAACTCTGCCTGTGGTAATATGTTGTCCCAGGTGCTATGGTGTTCCGTCACCAAGCTTCTCAGCAAGTCTCCCAGACTCATGTTGACCACTTCCGTTTGTCCATCTATCTGTGGATGATAAGATGAACTAAATGCCAGGTTAGTTCCTAGCTTCTTCCGTAAGGTCCTCCAAAAATTCCCTATGAATTTAGTATCCCTGTCCGATACTATACTTTTCGGCAATCCATGGAGTTGAATGATCTCTTTGAAAAACAAATTCACAATGTGAGTCGCATCGTTGGTTTTCTAGCATGGAATAAAATGTGCCATCTTCGAAAACCTATCCACCACCACAAAGATGGAATCAAACCCTCTCTGCGTCCTCGACAATCCTAATACGAAATCCATGCTTATGGCCTCCCATGGCTTCTCTGGTATGGGCAGTGGCTGGTAGAATCCTGCATTCTGCTTTCTGCCCTTTGAGTGTTGGAAAATTTTGCATCTGTCAACAAATATTTTGACCTCTGTTTTCATGCCTGGCCAAAAATATGATTCGCTCAGCTTGGCGAATGTCTTGTCGTGGCCAAAATGCCCTGCTAATCCACCACTATGCTTCTCCTTTTGCAGGTTCTCCCTCATGGAGCAATTTGGAATACATAGTTTATTGCCTATGAACATCAATCCCTCTTGGATTACATAATCTATCCAAGGACTCTGATCTCTGAGAACTGGATTCTCAGCTGCTTCATATGCTTCTCCGAAATCTACGTCTCCTGCGTACATGTCCCTCAGATTTTCAAAACCCAATGTTTTGACCTGGAACTCCTGCAGCAACAAGCATTTCCTGCTCAAAGCATCAGCCACTTTGTTAGCACTCCCTGAAATGTGTTTAATTAAAAATGTAAAATTCTGCATATACTCTACCCATTTTGCATGTTTCTGGTTCAACTTCTCTTGTTGACTTACAAATTGCAATGCATGATTATCACTATACAATACAAATTCTTTTGGGATTAAGTAATGCCTCCATTTCTTCAATGCTTGTATGATAGCATAAAATTCCTTATCATACGTGGAGTACTTCAGTTTTTCTTCATCCAGCTTCTCGCTGTAATAGGAAATTGGTCTATCTTCCTAACTCAAGACCGCTCCTATGGCATATCCGTTTGCATCACATTTCACCTGAAATGTCTTCATAAAATTTGGAAACACCAACACTGGTTGCTCTGTGATCTTCCGCTTCAACAGGTTGAAGCTCTTTTTAGCCTCTATTGTCCAGTGAAAAGTCTTATGCCGCTTCTTCACTGTGTCCATCATCACTGCGCTAATTCCACTGAAATTCCTAATGAACTTTCGGTAGAAACTAGCCAAACCATGGAAACTCCTCACCTCAAAAACATTTCTGGGTGATGGCCAATTCTTAATCACTTCCACCTTACTTGGATCCATTTTCAATTCATTCGCCGAAATGATGAACCCCAAGTAAGTGAGCTCTGTCTTCATAAATGAGTACTTCTTCATATTAATCAACATCTTCTCTTGCTGTAGCTTTCTCATCACAATGGCCAAATGTTTCAAATGTTCAGCCTTTGTTTTACTAAAGACCAGTATATCATCCAGATATACGACAACAAATTTCCCGATGAACTCCTTCAGGGATTCATTCATCAATCTCATGAATGTGCTAGGTGCATTTGTCAAACCAAATGACATGACCAGCCATTCGTACAAACCTTCATTTTTCTTGAATGTTGTCTTCCATTCATCACCTTCCCTCATGCGAATCTGGTGATATCCGCTCTTCAGATCAATCTTTGAAAAATAATTTTCCCCACTTAGGCAATCCATCAGATCATCCATTCTTGGCAGTGGAAATCTGTACCTAATGGTAATTTTGTTGATCACTCTTGAGTCGGTGCACATTCTCCAGCCTCCATCTTTCTTTGGACTAAGCATGGTCGGAACAGCGCACGGACTTAGACTTTCTCTGACCAATCCTTTATCCAGCAGTTACTAGACCTACTTCTTGACCTCCTCATTTTCTTGTGGCGTCAATTTGTACGCATATTTGTTTGGAAAACTGCTTCCTGGTATTAGATCAATGTGATGACTCACACTCCTCATCGGTGGCAACTAACGAGGTAATTCGTCCACTATGATGTCAGCAAACTCTTTCAGCAGTTCCTGAATTTCTTCCGGCAAGTCATCCACCCTTGTGCTAGTCAAAACAATCCTCGGCTTTCTGACAATAAAGAATTGTGGATCTTCCTTCTTCTCCATCTCTGTAAGAAGCTCTTTCACACTCATGAGAAGTATTTTGTTTCTTACTTCCGGCTTTACCTCCTTATCCTTTATCGGAAGCAACATATGGGTTCTCCCATTTTTCTCCAGGGTATATGTATTCATTCTCCCATCATGAACCACATTTTTGTCATATTGCCATGGTATACCCAGTAATAAATGACATACATCCATGGGAATGACATCACACAATATCTTATCATTATATCCTCCTATTTTGAATTCAACCAAGCATTGTTTTGTAACACTCACCTGGTGTCCTTTCTGTAGCCAAGAAACTCTGTATGGACTGGGATGATCGGTTGTCTCCAGCGCTAGTTTCTCCACCATCTTGGTTGAAACGAGATTATCGATGCTTCCGCTGTCCAAAACAACCTTGCACACCCTATCCTTGGTCTTACAAGCTGTCCTAAATAGTCTGGTCCTTTGGAATGAGGTTTCCACCTCCTTCTCAGGTGTCAAAAGAACTTTATGCATTCCAAGTGATCTTCCACCTTCTGCATCTTCTGTCTTAGCATCACGCTTCTGAGCTTCAGTGATGTGAGCTTCTCCAATGTCTTTCTTTTTCTCTGGACACTCGAATGACTTGTGTCCATTTTTCCCACATGTGAAACATGTGATAATTCCTCCTCGGCCTCTTCCCCTACCTCGAGTACGAGGAAAAGTTTTTGCGTCAGCATAACCTCCACCCTGCTCTGTATGCTTCCCCCTCTGTTCAACATGTGGTCCTCGCTGTGAGGTTCCCCCTCTCTCAACCTTACCCTGATGTTTCTTCCATTCCTCCCTGGGCTTTTGATACTTCTCCTGGGCAACTGTCTTGCCCCTGGGCTGACTCCTGCCTCACCCTCTCTGACTTTGCTTACGGCTCAGCTTCTCTTCGGCCTTTAGATCCATCTGGTAAGCATCCTCCACTGTTTGGACGGTTTCCATACTTAATTCATCCTGAATTTCAAACCTTAGGCCATTTATATACTTGGAAAATTTTTCATCATCGCTCTCCCGATGACCTACTCTAATATTGAGCTTGTAGAATTCTTCGGTATACTCCTTTACCATCATCAGCTTCTGTCTCAGGTTCTGCCTTCCTGAACAGTGTGATCTGATAGTCCCTTGGGATGAATTTCGCCTTCATCTTTGCAATCATTCGATCCCAGTTTTTTATCTTTTGTTTGCCTTTGGAACGCCTATCTTCTTGAAGCTCATCCCACCATAATGCTGCGTGTCCCTTCAATTTCATGACAACATGTCTTACCTTCTTATCTTCTTCGATGTCTTCATAATCGAAGTAAGTATCAAGAGCTCTAATCCAGTCCAACAACTCTTCTACATCCAGGATCCCTTCATAAGCTGGAATGTCCATTTTGGTCTTTGAACTCATCCGGGTGATAGCTTTTATCAATCGCTCATTGGCTACATCTTTGGCGGAAACTTCTCCTTCATGTCCATCTTCCTCTTCAACTTCGGAATCACTAAGATCCCCTGCACCAACTCCACATCTTTGAGTTGTTTCCATCTCTTCTAGCCTCACTCAGAGATCTCGTATCTGCCTTTCCAGTTCCAGATTCCCTGCCGGCCTACCTCTTCTTCTCACCTCCCTGTCCTTTGGGTCAGGCGATTTCCTCTCTCTTCTGGGCGGCATGGTGAAATTCTTATTTCTCTCTGTTGCAGAAAACAGAGAGTAAATCCCCGCTCTGATACCACTTTGACGTAGACATCCACCCGTGCACACGTCTGCTTCCACCAGGACCTCCTCTTTCCTTGGCCCGAAGAGCTGGATTGCTCTTCAACTTCCTATTGGAAGTTCTCGTACCCACAGAATGCTCTACTTACGATCTCCCTTGGGCCTATCGAGAAATCAGACCTCAGGTAGTCGCGAGTCCTGTACTCGGGTCACACAAAACCCTGAAACCCGATGAATATTCCCTTCACGCCTTCCTCTGTCCTTATCGAGGATTTCCCCATCGGGAATCGGTAAACACATAGTCATGTGTCGCTGCTCCCACAAATCTCCGATTCTCGAACTCCGATGCCACCTATCCTCTGCACTATCGCCTGGACCCCACACTTTTCGATAAATCAGGAAATCGCGTTTCAGGAATTCGTGATTCCTGTCGCGCAATTTCAAAGACCCTTCTAAGTGTAGATCCCCTAAATGCACGTGCAACCTTTTCTTGCCACGTCGTCGCTCCTTTCTACGCTCTATCGGGGATCGCGAAATTGCGATTCCTATTGCAGCAATTCCCTTGTGAGAAAGAACCCTGAAATGTTGAACCCTGACTCCTCAGGATCCCGCGCCACGTGTCCTTGCGGTGATCAATGGTTTCGATCCTCTTGGGAAATTGCTAATCGCGATTTCATGCACGAGATCTTTGGCTTTGGAAGTTCCAATTCTCCGATGAGCCTAGTCCTGCTAAAATTTTGTCTCCTTCCCTGCACGCCAAAGCTAACCCATGCGCAACTCTCCAAGATGAGATGGCTGACAGGATTTCGCTGGCTTCCTCTGCGAATCCTGACTGTCAGTTCCCTTCCGTGAGATTTTCCTAGGGTGACTAAGTATTCTTCTCAGGACTTGCTCCCCGAGCCTGCGCCTGAAACTTCGCTTGACCCTTCTTCGATCAAACCTCCCGTGCTCTCTTTCAATGATCCAACGAAGGTGCTATCCCTTAAGATTTTTCCCATCTGGCTCCTTCAGAGGGACTTTGCACGCACTCCTCGTGCTCGACGTCTAGCAACTTTCTCAAGTGTCGAATAATTCAGACTCTGTGCACTCTCTGTAGCAGCAGTCGCTATCTCCTTTTTCTCAGACTAATCTACTGAGACTTCTTCTTACTTCAACCTGCAAACTCCTTGCACAGTTGCAATGACCCAAATCCACTTCTAGGAAAACAAGAACAAAAGTTAAACTATCGATCCCTCATCAACGCACTCCTTGCGGATGAATTCGACTACACTCTATGCATGAACCTCCTGGCTCAGATCGAGAAACAATTGAAAATCATTCCCTCTCTCATTCATAATTCAGTTTCAAACCCTGAAATCACATGCACAACATATTTAAAGCAAATGCATAACCAAAAAACAAACATTCATGAGCACATAAACCACATACACAAAGAAACAACACCATCCATGAATTTGAATCAGAATTTCATTCTATTAATTCAACATCTGTACAGGGGTGTTCTTCACAATTTCTCTGCTTGCTCTTCTCTTCTGAAGACTGCTAATGTTACAATCATACAATGAGGGTGTCTATATCTATTTTCCCTCTCGGACTCTAAAACTGTCTAATCTAGACTTAAACATCTATCTACCTGCATTAAATCTAATAAATGCCTCCTATCTGTTTTAGACATGAGAGTATGACTCAAGGTCTGATACAACATACAAAAGGTGCTCCTTCATAAAGGATTCATTAAAGGCTTGCGCTACAATCCCTAAGCATTTTCAAAATTTTTGGGTTTGTTTATCCAGTTGAACTTTCGCTTGATGTGTTGGCTCGCTTGTTGAGTTGGCGATGCTCCTGCATCACATCATATCGGTGCTTGGTGATAGGGTATCTAGTTAATAAATCTATAGATATGGATTTCCATGGTCAATTTGGAATAGGAAAGGGTGTATAAAATCCTTTTCGGTGATTTTGTGGCTTGATGATGGCATAAAAAACACATGAATATGTGTGTGTGTGTGTGTTAACATATAGCTTGACTAAAGATTGGTAGAAATAATTCTTGCAGTACAATAAGAGTGTTTGATAATCTAAAGGGACTTGTTTTTTTGTTGTATTGTGCATCCTAGATAAGATTATGTTAGTGATCACCTATAGATACACAGTGTTTTCCTAGCTTGTAAAGTAATTTATCCTTCAAGTGGTGATCAATGTCAATTGGTTGACCTATCTAGAGTTGGTGATACATAGAGGATAAATTTGTTTCATCTTTATATAGTCGAGGCCAAGTAAAGGTGTCATATCCATGCATACTAAAAATTATAAGTAGGGAAATGATTGGTGGTTAGATAAGATAATCAGTTGCTATGCTGGATTTGAATTTCCTATGCTTAATTACCACTAACTGGATTTGTTCTAGGTAACTAAGGAATTTGGTTTGTTTTGTAGTGTATAACTTAGACTATGAAGGAGAAAACTATAAAGGATTGTTGTTTGTATGAATGGCCCTTTCTTTTCCTAGAATGTAATGTATACATTGTTTAAGTGCATGTACAATGGAATATGATTCCATTTCATAAGTCAAGTACTTACAAATAGTATCAATTTTTTTTATTTAATGGAATGCTACTGGGTGGCCTGCTTGAGTGATCATTGTTTCCATAGAACAATCTGAAATATTGGTCTCGGTTTCAAATGGATGATGTAAATCAAGTAGCATGAACACTGGAGATATAAATAAATTTTCATTAATCTATTCAAAATATTGTTGTTGTGTTGTTGTTAAGACCTCAAAACAAACTCATTTTGTCACATTTCTATCTTATACTTCCATCCAAAAGCCTATATATATGCCTAAGTTATATCCCATTTCACTCCTTTTTTACCTAAAATCATAATCAACTACAAAATATGTGCATTGAAGAAGATAAAAGGTAAATTGTGCACTTTTATACTTAATTCCATTCTTCTTTGTGCATTTAATGAGCTAATTAACTATTATTGTAATGATTAGCTACAAAATATCTCGATTCTGCAGCAACTCATAATACAATTATGTAGCCTAAATTACTAAGACGAGTTTCTATAGTGAATTTGTTGTTCCATAGGGACACGATCAACCTTGGATTGAACCCCGACATCTGGAAGGTGTAAAAATGTTCCATGAAGCTTATCTACATGTCAGCATAGCCCACAGATCTTCTAGCTCAAAGTAGAAGCAAAGTCAAACTTGCTAGTCAATCCATACATGTGGCATAGTTCACAACCCGATTTCATCATAACAATTCAGAAAAAGGAACGAGATTGTATCACAAAAATTCATGCATTTTGTCACGAATTTCTCTAATATGTGGAAGATAAATCTCATCATATATGCCCACAAAGATTTAGATCCGATTTTACATCTGCACATATGTAATTTGATACAAATTTTTTGTGAGATCCATATAATTTGGATCTGAGTGATCTTGTTTCTATTGTATAAATATGTGAAGTTATATCCTTATAGGGATGATTATTGTTATTATTCTTTGTTAATATGAAATTGTTGTATACACATTCGATGCTAATACAAAGCTCGGGTTCCTGTTCTCTTGTATGAATTGTTAATTATGTGTGTAAGAGTTTAGTTTTATACGACTTCTTCAAATAGTGTTCCCCAAGCTAGGATCCCCCCTTGAGGAGGAGAACACTATTTTACTTCGTTTATCATTGTTGGTATTGTGTTTTTTCTTATCCATTTGCATGATTTCTTAATTTTTTCGTTTTCTTTTTGCAAATTATTCATTATTGTTTACAGAAAGCTAACTAATGTGGTAGCCATCCATTGAATAATTGAGTGTTATGATCAAACAAAACTTTCATTGCTAAAATGATTGAAATTTTTTTATAACATTCCAGTAGATTGGTGTTCTTAAATATTAGAATTATCGTTGGATTCTTTTAAAAAATTTCTTACATTTTTAGCATTAATATGTTCTTTCTGCTGCTAATCAAAAATCTATTTCTGCAGCTAAAGCAATGAATAATTTTTCCCTATGCATGATTATATAGATTAGAACTAGTACTTACATATATTTTTCATTGAACTTCATCAGTTTATGATCCCTAGGTTGATAATTTAATGTAGCAAAGTTCAACTAATTGGAATAACTGAAATTTTTGGTGCCATTGTTGGGGACATGCAAAGAGGAATTTAGTTTTTATTTCTTTTATATCCACATAGGAATTAATGCATGGGAAGAGAGACGATAAGACAAGAGTTAAGAACCTGTGCATTCTCTATAAGTAGGGCTATCAAAGATATCTCTTCAAAAATTTAAAATCATGATAAGTAGAATGAATGAGTAGGCATAGAGATAATAGAGGTAGATTTACTAGAAGTAGAACTACACCAAACACCACTTCACCCACTCCATCATGTGGTAGTATAAGAGACACACCATCAACTAACCCTTTTGTAGGTAGAACTACAAGAGGATGATGAACAAGAAGAATTTTCACCACACAAAAAATAGGCAAAGGAAAAGTTGGAGAAGGTAGTTCTAAATCAGTAAAAGTTCCATCAATCTCACAACAAGATGTCATACTTCCAGTTGAACCTAAAGAAGAAGAATTACTTAGTGGTCAACATGAAATTGTATTTCCAAAAATCCTCATTGAAGAACCAAAATTCTTTGTTACATCAGAAGACTCTATGCATCTTGGAGAATACAACATGTAGGGAATATTTGGTGATCGAGAAGAAGAAAGATGACCTAGAGGTGGAGAGGAAGAACAATAAGAGAGGCTAGAGGAAACATGTAAATCAACTATTCATGATGAATTCAGATTTCCAATATTGGATCCAAAGTTGCAGTCCAAATGAAGAACATACCACCTTTAGCACTTCCCAATTTTCATGGTATGATATAACCAAAGACCCAAAAAAATTCCTTTTCAAATTTTATGTGTTATGTCACAACTATGATTATTCTTCTAACGCTAAAAACTTGAAGTTGTTTCCAGCTAGTCTTAAGGATGTTTCATTACGTTGGTTTATTCCTAGTAAAATATCATGATTATTATATAAATAGATGAATGAGTGAGGAAATGTTTAAAATGACACAAAAAGAAGAAGATATCCTTGAATATTATTTAGAAAGATTTAAGATTTAATTATACCATTAAAAGAGAAACACAAAATCATCTTGATTTAGATACTCTAAAAGTCATTTAACTTAGGGGAATTAGAGATGAATGGATTGATGTGTTAAATTTAATGGGTAAAGGAGATATTTCTCACCTAACCTATCCAAAAATTTGTGACTTATGCAAGCATATATCTTAGGGAAAGTCCAAATATGGCAAGGGACCTAGGGATTCTATCTCTAGGGTCAACAAATCAACCATTGGTGGGGTAAGTAGAGCATATATTGGAAATTTATTAAACAATTTTAAAACAAACATTCTCTATACTCTTGTCTCTCAATTAAACACACTGAGAATTAAGAAAAAGAAATATATAGAGGTTTTATTAACTATTTATTGTCCAAAATGTAGAAAAAGGCATCCTTTAAAAGAATGTCCTTTACATAACATTTATCTTTGTGGAATATTTGCAGATAATCATGCTACAGAAAAATACCCATCTTTACTGGAACTCAAATCTTTTTACCAGAGAACTCAAGGATCTATAGAGAAGTTATGTTTTGTTTCATAAGAAAGGCCTTCGTGACCAAGGAATTCATGTATATATCAATATCTCCCTCAATAATTTTATCCTTTGTTTTCTCAACAATACCCCCAACAAAATTGGACCATTCCTATGCCTTAAAAAGGATGGGAACCACAACAAGCCAAAAACCAACCTTGGCAACAAGGTTGGTGAGAATATTCCTATGATCCCATGCCTACTCCACCTTATCCTATGAAACAACAATACACCCAATACCCTACAAAAAACTAGTATCTCCCACAAGTCGAACAATCATATTCCAATCAGCCACCATAACCACAAATATCACAACCACAACAACTTCAATTACCATCAAACTAGCCTCCAAGACCAACCCAACTACCCGCACAAACCATTGCTAACCCCAATAATAAATTATCACAACACGGTTACAATGTTGAGTTACAAAAGTTTCCGACTTATATTATTACTTCTCTTGGTATAAATGATATTCATCTTAGATCAAGAAAAGTACTTCATCAAGATGCACCTATTATTTTTGAAGAAACTACAGAGGAGGAAATTCTTAACCAAATAAACAACAATGATAATACAAATCCAATAAATCAAACCTATTCATTTGTAATAAATCAAACACAACAATTTGATACTCCAACTTTCCTAGAAAGGTTGGCATTAGAGAATCAAATTACTAAATCATGATATGATTTATTAGATGAGTTAAGGAATGTTTGCATCAAAATTCGATTATTGAAAGCAATCAAAGAAATTCCAATTTATGCTAAGATAGTAAAAGAATTGTGTATAAAGAAAATATGAAGGAAAAATAAAGATGCACAAATAGTGCAAGTTATTGGTAAACCGACAGACCTTATGTCATGTAAAATCTATATGAAAAAATATGTTGATCCTGGTATCCCCATTGTAAAAATCCAAATGAAGAATCTTTCAATTGAAAACACATAAATATATTTAGGAGAAACAATAAATGTAATGACAAAAGGTACCATGGATAAGTTAAAGTTGTGTAATCTCCGTAATACATCCACAATTTTATAATTAGCTGATAGATCAACAATAATAAAAAAAAGGTGTATTAGAGAATATAATAGTCTTCTTGGATTCCTAGGAGTACCCTCTAGATTTCGTGGTTTTACATCTGAAATCTAACTTAGGAGGGAACCCATTAATATTAGGGAGGCCTTGGTTAGATATAACTGATGCTTTCATCAGTTGTAGATCAGAGGATGTGACAATTGCACACAAATATTTAGTAAATAAATTTAATCTATATACACCTTCTAAAGATTTAACTGAATCTAAATTTACACAATTCTTTCAAGATACAAATGATAATGAGGAAATATTGCAACCAATTTTAACTATTAACCAAGTTATGAATCTAAAGAATGATATCAAGGAAAATCAAATCATCAATCTTATTAATAATCCCGATTTTACTCAATATCATGGGGACAACCTGATTTTGATCATAAACATATCCTAGACAAACATTTTCAAGAAAATTGTACTTTGGATACTTTATCAATACTTCCAGGATCAATGTATTTTGTCAAATCAATACCAGAATCAAGTAATGTAGTTGTTGAAATTTTCAAGGAAAAACTTTAAATATCAATTCTGAACTTGAAGAAATTAAAAAAGAACAACTAATCAAAACATTACAAACACATTCGAGTGCATTCACACGGGAATACATTGATATGGGTGGAATCCACCCGAATACATGTTATTCCTCATATTTACATAGAGGATAATTCCAACCCTGTTAGGTAGCCCCAAAGATGTATGAACCCATTCTTGAAAGAAATTGTGAAAGATGAATTGTAGAAATTACTTAATGTCAATTTTATATATCCAATTTCTGATAGTCAATGGATGTCTCCACTAGTGATTGTTCCTAAGAAAAATGACAAATTGTGTGTTTGTGCAGACTATAGGGAATTGAATAAAGAAACTTTAAAGGATTATTTTCCTCTACCTTTTATAGATCAAGTTTTAGATACACTGCCAAGTAAAAAATCATTTTCCTTTTTGGATGGATTTAGTGTTTATAACTAAATACAAATAGCTTTAGAGGATCAGGACAAAAAAACAATCACATGTCCATAGGGAACGTACACTTACATAGTACTTCCTTTTGGTTTGTGTAATGCACTTGCAACTTTTGAACATGACGTACTAGGTATCTTCTTTGACCTTATCCATGATTGTGTAGAAGTATATATGGATGATTTTATTGTCTATGGAAATACTTTCAAGGAAGCATTAGAAAATCTAGAAAAGGTTTTAATCAGATGTCAGGTAACTAATTTGGCATTAAGAAATGAGAAATGTTTCATGTTACAAACTGAAGGAATTGTTTTGGGTCACTGTGTGTCTTTGTAGGTATAAACGTGGATCCAACAAAATAGAAGCCATTTCCAATATTCCAGTGCTAAAGACCCAAAATGATGTCAGAATCTTCTTAAGACATGGTGATTTCTATAGACAATTCGTTGAAAATTTCACAAAAAATTACATTTCCATCATTCAAACTTCTTACTAAAAATAATGAATTTTTTTGGAACATTCCATGCGAAACTCCTTTAGAAAATTTGAAAGAGAAACATTTTGTAGCTCTTGTTTTAAGAGGGAAAAATTGGTCCCTTCCATTTCATATATCTATAGATTCCTCTGACATAGATTTAGGAGCAGTGTTAGGAAAAAATGATAATCAATTATATTATGCCATTGATTTTGTGAGTAAAAACATTACACCCCCTAAATTGAGTTATATAGTTATAGAAAAAGAGTTCCTTCCTGCAGTTCATGCCACAAAAAATTTAGGCACTACATCATAGAATATGAGATATTCATCCAAACTGATCATTTAACCATTAGATACTTAATGAACAAACCAATCACTAATGGAAGGGTTACCAGGTGGCTTATTTTGTTACAAGAATTCTATATCACTATATTAGATAGACCTGGTAAGGAGAATGTTGTTACAGAGTTTCTTTCCATGATTCAAAATGAAGGTGAATTAATTCATATTAATGATAATTTTCCTGATGAGAATCTTTTCACAATATCTACTAAATCTCCTTGGTTTGCAGATATTGTGAATTATATAGCTACATGCAAATTACCTCAACATATTTCCACAAAGGAGAAGCAAAACAACATCAAACTCAGTGCCACTTACTCATGGATTGGTGGGAAACTCTTTCGTACTGAACCTGATCTTATTGTTCAGAGGTGTGTGTGAGTGGATGAAGAATTTGACATATTAAAGGCATGCCACGATGAACCATGTGGAGGAAATGTTTTTGACAAAAGAATCACATATAAAGTCCTTCATCTAGGGTATTGTTGGCCCACCATTTTTAGAGATGCCAAGAAATATGTTAGAAGCTATGACAATTGCTAGAGGATGGGTAGACCTATGCAAGAAGACAAAATGCCTCTACAAACCCAGATATTCATAGAACCATTGAAAAATTGGGCCTTAGATTTTGTAGGGCCTATTTTTCCAATATCTAGAAAGAAAAGGTATATTCTAGTTTGTACTGATTATTTTACTAAATGGGTAGAGGCTAAAAATATTTTGATTCTAATGAACAATTTGTTGTAGTTTTTCAATTTAAGGATATATTTACTCATTTTGGTGCCCCAAGAGAAATTTTAACAGATCAAGGAACTCAATTCACATCAAAGATTTTTCAAAATATCATAGAAAAATACAAGATTAAGCATCATAAGTCACCCCCTACCATCCACAAGACAATGGGTAGGTGGAGTCCACATATAAAGTTCTTGAAGCCATCTTGACCAAAACTATTAAGATACACCACGAAGACTGGGTAGATAGGCTTCCAAAGGCACATTGGGATTACCAGACCACATGGAGGAACACCACTGGGCATACACCATATTGTTGATGAAAAAATTCACAACATGAATCCTTCCTGCAAAATATTGCAATCACTACAAGGAAAATACCTTTTAGCGGAGGTTATAGCGAAGGTTTCTACTGTTACAAAATTGTCAAAAATTGTCAAAAAAACCTCTGCTACAAAATCTGGTTTTGATAGCGGATGTTTTTGCAGATACTTTAACGAATCTTGATTATAAATAAAAAAAATTGGGCGTCTGGAGGTGTTAGCATATGTTTACAAATCAGTGTGTTTTTATGAGGTACAAGCACTGGTGTGTACATACATGTACCGTACTAGTGTTGTACACTTAACGTCAAGCACCGGGGAAGTAAAATATTTAAGCACCAAGGCATTTGTCTTATAAGCACCGAGGATTTAAAAGTAAAACAAACCAAGGATTTTTTCTTAGAATGCACTAGTGCTTTATTAATAAGAAGGTACCAATGCTGTATAAAATAATATGCATCAGTGCGTTACCTGGAAAAAAAATCCCAATGCATTAAAAATAGAAAGAATTGGTTATTTTTAGTAAAAAACAAGTGTCGTTTATTATCAATAACACAAAATCATCGGTGCGTATTAATAACACAAATGCATCGGTGCTTCATATACACTAAATGCACCGAAGGCCAATTTTTTAATGTAATTTTGTGGTTTTAAATAAATATTGAAACCAATGATAATCGATTACATAAAATCACTGGTGCACATTTCTTATGAAATGCACTAGTGCGTTACAATGTTAAACACATCGATGATATTAATAATTAAAATACATTGAGAAACATCGACCTTTGATAGTGCAATTATTGTTATTTTTTATTTCCATTATTTATCAAAAAACTTACATATATCTTATATTTTGATTAGTGAATTTGGATATGATGTTTGGATTAATTTGTTATATCATCAGATTTTGCATCTCTTCATTATAATATTTAGTCATCCATATATTTAATCAGTGATGTAACATTTCACAACGACATTGGACAACACAATGGAATAAATTAAAACATATTTTATTATATGAATAAGAGGGTCTTTGTCATACAAAATGGGACACTTATCAATAATCCCTTGTCTTTCATTTGGCACACTTTGTCCATTACATTAAACAAAAATGTATGATTTTCACAGACACTTATTTAAAAAACATACAATTGCAGCTTGCATTTATATCCAAATATATTGGTCATCATTCTTCACTGGAACTGTAGTTAGTGCTCGAGCTACTTCCATGCCTTGGGATATTTTGTTGAATGTTTGGTTGATTGCCTCAATTATTTTAATATTCTTCAAATTCCATCTATAAACATAAAAATAAACTGTAATGAGTCTATCTATATTGGTGAGAATAATGAAAATTGAAATAAATAATATACATGAATGTAAATTGAAAAGCGAAGTACCTGTAAAGAAACAATTGACTCGTGAATCATACACATATGTTCAAAACCAAGTATCATGTCTTGTTTCAACAATTCTTATGTTGGCTCAGTTCCATACTTTGTTTCCTACAAGTTTTATACCCCATAATAAATCATAGATTTAATATAAAGTATTATTTTTGTTTCATTAATTATAAAATGATACAAGTAAAACAACATATATTATACTTACAAATTCCACAATTAATTTTTGATATGCCAATATATACTCACAACCCTTACTTAACCCAATGTCAATCAATTACAACAATGTGATATATGTAGAAGACATCACAGTGACTATAGTAGAAAACAAAAACATAGCAAAACATTTAAACATTCATAAAAAAACAATAGAAAAATTACACACCGATGAAAATAAAAATAAAAAAATAAAAAAAATTATGTTACAGTTGCATTTTATGTCTTGTTTATATGAGAAAACATTAGTGATATTTTTTTATGCACCATATTTTTTAATTTAAAAAATAATAAAAAATCTTGGCTTTATTGGTGCTCCTTAGACATAATTACACTGGTGTGTTTCTGTCAAAATGGAACACCAAAAAAACAGAAAACGTTTTAAAAAAACCCAATGCAATAAGTGGTCCCTTTGCATCACATGCCAAGCATTTATATATAGAAAAACAAACCCATTAGATCTAAAATGCCTAAAACAAAAAGACCTAATTCTAAAGTGATAGAGGGATTTAAACCCTAGGGTGAAATTTTGCATTCAGGTAAGCAAAAAAAAAACAAGTGTTTAAGGTAAGTATGAATATATTTTTTTTCTAAATTTTAATTAAAATCCAAATATGAATACAATTTGTAAAAAACATTATTATCAAAATCAACAGTAAAATTTAAATTTTTTACTATGTAGGTTTTGAGTGAATCACCATACCCTTCAAATCTAGATTTTCTAAATATTTTTTCTATTCCAAAGTATTCTTCTACTCCTCAATGCTCCCTGGTATGTCTCTCTTCCAAATCTGTCTCCTGTAAATTTTGGAAAAATACTAAAAATATTGAATACCTTCTTAATATTTGAAAAACTTTATGAAAATGATTTAAAGTGAATCACCATGCCCTTCAAATTCTAATATTATGAATAATATTGTGGTTTCAAAGTATTTTGCTCCTCCACAATGTTCCTCCATATGTTTCTCTTGCAAGTCTCTCCCCTACAATTTTTTTCAAAATAATGAAATATTTAATAACGTTTTAGTATTTAAAGGAAATTATGAAATTTGATTCCCACTCATTTTTTAATTGTTTAAAAAAAATTGCGCTTTCTTTTTTAACTTTTTCGACACGACGGTGCATTTATGTTAGATGCACCGCAGCATCCATATTCTATATGATGCACCGGAGTGTCCATATTAAATTATGCACCGATACATCCATATTATATTACACACCGGTGTGTCCATATTATGTTGCGCACTGGTGCCTCCATATTATATTACGCACCGTTATCATATAATTGTTTTTTATTAACAAAATTTTGAAAGATGGTGTATTTAATTTTTCAACACATCACTGCCTATTATTAATATGAGAACCAATGTATTTGTGGTTTATAAGTGCACCAAAATGATTTTAAAGTTATTTAAACTTTTATTTGCACATAAAATAATATATTCATCTGAAATTATCTTTTAAGAAGAATTCACATGACTTACAATACATCAGTATACATTTTACGTTTTATGTCACCTTATTCTTAAAAAATGGTTTCAAAAATATATTCAAACTCAAATTGTGGTATGGTCCTTGAAATTTATTTTAGATATGTACAGAAAAATTTATTGTTAATTTTGTTGAAATGTAGGGAGAAAACCTTATAATTATATGATCAAATGGTCAATTCTTCAAATTTTAGCCTGTTCGATACTGCTCAAAGTCCATCGCGGAGTTCTCCCTTTCCATCGCCAATAATTTTAACTGATTTTATTTATGTTTTGATTATCTAATTGATTTCTTTTTATATCCATGTCAATATTAATAAAAATGTATCCAAGTTTGTAGGATCTTGATTCAAAATCGAGTTCAGATGCATAAAATATTCTAGTATCGGTTCAAAAACATCGGAAGGTCTTATCAAGAGCAATATACTGCAAATAATTGGTAGATGAAAATGGACATTCTCTTTACCTGACCAATTGTGACATTCCATCTTCCAGCCACAATCATGGGTCGGCGATGGTAATAATTGTTTGGCATAATGTAATTTGAACAAACAAATTATTGCATTATCTTAGTAATATCATCAATGTACTAATGTTCAATATTTTTGAAATTAGGATTCTGATGATGAGCGACCTACCTACCATCTTCCATTGCACCCCACAACAATCTCAACCGATAGAAGGTTGTAATGAGAGCACAATTCAAAGAGGAAGCATACCAAGACTGGTTGAATCAACCACCTATTCAATTCCCACTACATCCAGATTCACCAATTAGGAATGATTACAACAATAGTAGTTGTTCAGAAGTTGACAATGTAGAACATCAAAAAGTGGTTGGTATGGATGATTACTTATGGGATACAACTTCCATGGAGACAATTTTGTTAGACACATTCCAAAATAATGAGCTAGGGGATGATGTTCATATCAGTGATACCATTTTCGAAAGATTGAAATTTGCTTCCACCACCCCTCTCTTTGGACCTAGTGCCCAATCAAAGTCTATCCATCTTGGGACAACAATGTTAGTGTACAACTTGAAAGAAAATTTTGGCATGTCAGACACATGTTTCTCAACAATATTGAGGTAATTGACCAAAAAGTGCCTTATATTAATTTGAGAAATCTTGTCACATAATCAACATTAGAAATGGTTTCTTTTATAAATGTTAAATGACCTTGTATATTTATATTTCCCACTAATTGTAGGTTATTGAAGGATAATGTTCTTCCTAGTGATAATGTTTTTCTCGGTAATTGTGAAGAGGCAAAGTAGTTGTTGAAAATGTTGGGTGTTGAGTATATATCATATCATGCATGTTTGAATGATTGTATTCTATATAGAGGATAATATGCAAATAAATAGATATGTCTGAAATGTGGTCATGACAGGTACCATAAATCAAATAAAAATGGTAAATCGCATGGTCCTCCTCATAATATATTGAGGCACATGCCTATAATCCCAAGGATTAAAAGGATCTTTCATTGAAAAGAATTAGCTATGTTGCAGGGATGGCATGCCTCACACAGAAGTGATTCAGGAGTTATGCGAATCCCAACAGATTCAATAACCATGAAGCATATAGAGGATACATGGCCAAAACAATTGAAGGATGAAGTATGAAGTCTATGATTTAGCATAGCAATGGATGGTGTGAACCCATATTCCCTCCAAAACACCAACTATTATGTTTTTCCTATAGTAGTGATCAATAACAATATCCCCACATGGTTGTCCGTGAAGAATGAACATCTTATGTTGGCTCTTATAGTCCCTAGTAGAAGACAAGTGAAGAATATGTATGTCTACCTACAACCATTGGTAGATGAATTGAAGGAATTATGGGAACAAATATATGCATACGATGTATCAAGACCCATCGCAACAAAGATGAGTTTTACATTGTATGGCATATGTGATTACACCACACATGATTATCCAGGATTATGAGTTTTCTCTGGTAATTAACCTGTTTATTGATTTGTTTATATACATAACAATATTTATTTTCATATTTAATTCGTTGTGATTGAAGTTCTATTGTTAAACACTATCGTGCTATGTATGAAATAATTTTGCAGGTCTTGTAACTAAAGGATATCATGGATGTAAATGTTGAGGACCTTCCCTGAAGGCTAGGTGGTCCAACCACCTACAAAATCTAGTGTACGACTGCTCGAGGGTATTCCTCCAAGAAGAAAATCCTTGTACAACAAAAGCATTCGATTTCAATGGTAAACCAGAGAGAACCCAAAGGCCTACAATAATGACACCAATAAAATGGCTTAGAGAATATGAGTGAGAGAAGGAGAAGGAGATTACAAAAATGTTTGATTCAAATGGGGAGCCTAGGTTCGATGATCCAGAATTATTAGACACCTATGTTGAGAAATTTCCCATTAGGATGAAAAGGAAATCTATATTTTAAGAGCTTCCATCTTGGGAGCATCTTAAGATTTCCCACTTACTAGATCCCATGCATATATTTAAAAATGTTTCATATTCCTTATGGAGGAACATATCATCGAGACAAAGTGACATATTGGCTATGAGGAGAGATATATTTTCTTCAAAAACTAAAAATAAACATTGGCCAAGACAAGAAAGTAGAAGAGAGGCTGGTCCCTCTTGGTCTTTTAAAGAAGGTGATGTCCCATTGATTTTGAAGAAAGAAGATCTTTATTTGGAAAATAAAGTTATAATGGGTGTGAAGGTGACTTATTTATATGGGTCTTCCCTACGATGTTGATTCACTGTGTGTCAATACTATTTGTTGGGGTTGAAATCACATGACCATTTGAACCTTCTAAAGGTATGACATATGTCAAAAATATGATTTTATTATTTGTAATTTTTATTTTTATGCCATGGGATAAAACATAATTAATTTTGTATGTGTTTACTTTGTAGTTTCATTATCCTCTGCTCATGTGTGGGTGTGTGAACCATGACTTCCCCAAGGACCTAAGATGTGCCATATCTAAATTATATTCATTTTTACGTTGGATCACATCAAAGGAGACTCATATGACTAGCATTCCACGGTGGTGTCAAGAGATCACTAAGATTGTTTGTATGTTTGAGAAGGAACTACCACTAAGTTTCGTGGACTTGTAGGTTTATGTTCTAATTCACCTAGTAGATGAGGTTGAATTATTTTGGGTTTTATCCTATTGTTGGATGTTCTTCTTAGAGAGGTACATGAAGAAATTGAAAGGTGTTCGTCAAAGGGAAAAACCCAATGGGTCTATGGCAGAGGGGTACATATCATATGAGTCTTTCTATTATGCCTGTGAGTACATCAAGCAGATAGACAACACACAAGGTGCAGTGATTTGGGATGATGAAAGGGATGAAGACAAAAGAGAAGGGAAGCTTCTCCAAATGAATGGGAAAAGGCGCTTGATAAAGAGTAAGTGACTTATCATTTGTCAAATTTCTACATAGTAACTATTAACATTGAACTTCATAATGTATATTTTCATGATCTCATATGTACTATATGTTGGTTTGATTTCATGAATACATTAACGAATTTAGAAATTGATTCCATCAATAAATTCATTCTTTACAATTCGGAGGAAACATAGTCGTGGGTTGCATTGTACGGACAAAAGAAGAGGAAATGGGAAAGTGACAGGAAAGAATTCAGATGGTTGAATGGTCGAAGCATGTCTTATCCAAATCATTTAAAAGAAAATATCCCAATGATATGTCCCAACATTTGGGTTGTTGACCAAGTTAGAGAGAAATATGATGCATCTGATCATTACCCACATGAAGAAGAGGATGCACTAAACATAGGGATTGGTTACAACAACTCGGTAATAATATCTTTGTGTACAATTTTAACTTCGTAATGCACATTTGAATTGTAAGTACATCTATATTATTTTATATTTTAATGGTCAGGTTATTAGACACATATTGACAGTGTGATTTGTTCACTTTTTTATAGGTGCATTTGTTCCCATCTGTGTGGGCATATGGACATCATTTTCTTACAGAGGATGTCGATGATAGACACATGACACAAGACTGTGGAATGGAAGCCGATTTCAACCAATCTAGTCGTGCTAGTCACCATTATCAAAACATAACACAAGGGAAGTTAGGTTACGTCAAAAAGATATAAGAGATCATTTGAGTGGACTTCTATTCTTTCCAATAGGTTATTTTTAGGTGCAAGTGGTGGGACACCTTTAATAAGAATAATGTAAATGAAGATCGTGATAGTGGGATGATATTTATAAACTCTAGAAAGATGTGGGATGAAGCTAAGGAGCCTTATGTTTTCCCAAAACACTGCAACCAAGTGGGTTTTTACCCAGATGTGTTGGATAGGGATTGGTGGCTTGTATTAAAACATGACCCTAGATCAAAACATATTGTTCAAAACAATGTTGTTATCATGCCAAGAGAGGAAGATAATCAGGGCGATGACAATGGAGAGTGATATATTATACATGTTTTATCCTTTAATTACTTATTTTTATGTTTTCAAATCTATAGTGGATTTAATAATTTGATTATTAAATTTATAAAGTATTTAATATTTCATATGAAATATTATTAATTTTTTGATTGGATGATATAACTAAATGTTATGCGTAAATGATATAAATAATGTTCCATTGTAAATCTAGATGATATTTGAACTTTTGGTATTTTAATTTTAACTTTTACTTTAAAAACAATATATTATTTATTGTAAATATAAAATATTGTATATCATATTTTTTAAATGTATTTTTGTTACCCACCATTTCCTATCATTACTATATCATATTATATCGCATTAGTTTATAATTTTGAGTTCATACATACTAATTAGGGGAATATTCAGATCTAAAATGAGTCTCATAAGTGAGTTTTTCGAAAAAACATCATTGTCCTTAAATAACTAATGCATGTGTCCCTCTCTAAACCGATATAATAATGTATACTTAGTATATTACATAAAAATCAAATACATAATATATTATGTAATATAATAAATATAATATATTATGTTATATATTAATTTTATCTTATAACTATAATAATATAATACATAATAAATAAATATAATATAATATAAATAATATATTATATTATATATTAATTATAACATAATAAAATATAATATATTAAGTTATATATTAATTTTATATTATATATAATATATAATAATTAAAAATATTGAATTAAATATTGAATTAAAGATGTAGATCATAATAGTTTTTTATCCCTTATTCCCTCTTTTTATTTGTGGGTAAGAAATTTTAGGGCTCCTAATAGCTAATTGGATATAAATTTTAAGACTCCTAATAGCTAATTCAATTCTTAATATCGATTACAACAACAATTAACAACATATAACATAGGATATCAAAAAATGGCATAAAACATAAATACATGTACTCAACCCACTTAATAAAATTATTTAAAAAGAATAATTCATATAAATTAAAATATTTAATAATCTAAATATTTTTATGTTTTTGTACATGCTTCTTGGTTAAGTTTGTCATTCATGCATCCTTATAGTATAGTAAAAAAATGTTGAATTGGAGATTTTTAGACTTTTATTAATTATGAGAATATAAAAAAATATGACCAAATTACAATGAAGAGGAAGTTAAAATATCACAAATATTTTATAAATGATAATTGAGCTTATCATAGCTATTTTTAATTTGTCATTATGAACTTATGAACAAAAACAATATTCTCAAAATGAGGATCAATTCTCACATCGTACTTTCAAGTAAACTAGTTTGTAAAATTGTGATACAAAGTAAGGTTGAAGATTAATATAATTTACTTTTAACTTGCCCAAACTTTAATTAATAACATCAGACATATATTTACCCATTTTTATAACTTATTTATTTTTCAAGGCCTCTTAGCTACAAAAAACATGATAAA
>SNQJ01S0060382.1:0-16632 GCA_010110895.2 Picea sitchensis
CCATAGTACACACTCCATCCAAATATACTATCACACCTTTAAGTCTTCCAATAGGTAACACTTTGTGTTGATTTGATAGTTTCAACTGGACATGAAAATATACTAATGTGGGTTCTCCCATAAACTTCCATGTCTTGTTAGGTAATACATTTACTTCAGAGCCTAAATCTAGTATACCATCACCCATATTGAAATCCCCAATGCTGGCATTCAGTATGAATTACCTGCTTGTCCTTCTTCTTGTATGAATATGATTGATTGTTTTTTGTTCTAACTTCCCTTCCACCTCTATGTTACATCTTTCTATCATATCTTGTAAGACATTAACAGATGATGGGTCATTCAATAACTTAACACAGAATTTCAAAAAAGTCTTTATGGTACTTACTTTCTCTAGAGTTTGTTCTTTATTCGTATGGTCCATTGAGAATGGAATCCCATATATTGGTGGGTTTTGAGGTTGCTGCACGACTGATGTAGATACAACATTTTTCTTGAGGCACTCCTATCTGGCCTCCTTAAATGTTTCCTTTTCTTTCCTCATGTCAAACTACTTTTGTCGCTTAGTGTTCTTCTTAACCCATTGGTGTTGAGTTGGATCTCTTGTTACTTCATCAGTTCCTGTCTTGGCTCCTCCTTGAGTGACTATATTGATGTTTCTCCCATCATCCCTAGCTTCTGCATAAATCCATTGGACATTCTGGTTGTTCTGGTTTATTTTTTCTTAGATATTCCCCAAGAGTGTTGGGTAGTCTTCTGTGTCATGGTCTATTGCGCGACATTACATACTGCATACATGTCGCGAGTGGGAGTGGACAATCCCTTGCATAATGTCCTAGTTGTTGGTATTTGTGGCACACTACTGGTCCTATGCCTCATCCAAATCCTCCTCTGCCTTATCCTCCACCTCTATATCCACCTCGATCTCTGTGTGGTCTATTGTACTGAGGTACCTAGTTATACTACGCGGGGTTATATTGTGGTTGCACATTATTATATTGCGGATGCACATTGTTTTATTGTTGTTGCACATTGTTGTATGGTGGTTGTACTTGGATAAACTGAGTTGCAGCTTTTCTTGTCATCATTTCTGCTTGCACCCTATAAGTATCTGAATTTATTTCTCTCATGAGCTCCATCGTTCTACAATCCTTATCATCATGACTCATTGATTTGTAAAAATTGCAATATGAACTTTTTGGTACTGTCTTATATCTCTACATCATTGGACAATGATATGGATCATGCCCATGCATCTTGGAAATATCCTACCATGGGAATCCTATTAGAAATGGGTTTGGCACCCCTGTTTCCATATACTGCGTAAAAGTTGGGCATTGGTTCTTATGGTGTCCTTATGTCCTGCATAGGGTACACCAAACGACTTCTCTTTTCTCTTTACCCTTGTTTTGGTTAAGTTGAAATGTTAGATTCTTCAAATCCTCCTTCAACTCCTCTATTGTTGGATCTTTCCGCTGATATCGATTCTCTTCTAGTTGTAAGTCTTCCTCTAGAGCATCGGCCTAAGTTTGGAAATTCTGTTGTCTTAATGGGTATTTCAAATTTGGTAATAGTGAGTTCACAAATAAGTACCTATGTTGCATGTCCGTAATTGCATATTTCAACTTTACTTTCAGTCGTTTGAACCTCTGATCAATCGCTCAAACAAACTCAATTGGTTTTTTCCTGATTTCAATCATTAAATTCATGTACTAGTCTTATGATATGGGCTTCTGAAATTCATTTAGCAGTAGCTTTTTCACGTCTGCAATAGTCTTTGGTATTCCATGTGGAATTTTTACATATAGGCTCATATACCAGTCTAGTGCGTGGTCTCTTAGTGTAATAGATAACTACTCAAGATTTGCATCCTCATATGTGATATAATTTTCTTCCTATATCTTCTCATAGATGAATAAGTTCTTTTTAGGGTCCTTTGATCCCTCTTCCCGAAATTCTGGTAATCTGATTGTGCGATCATGTCTTGCCATTTTGAACTGTGTTGAACTACTACCTCCGTGTGGTGTAGATTATTGACTTCTAATTTCTAAACTGGCTCCCCCAGTTGATGCTCCTTGATTGGGTGTGTGTCCTGTTTTTTTTCTTCCACTAAAATTTGGTTTTCTAAATGGTGGTGTTCTTTCTGGTGTATTAGTCACACATGGGGTTTTAGGTTCCAAATTGACGGTGATTTGGATTGGAGTTCTGCCTTCTATACCTGACCTTGGACCTCATGTTTTCCTTTCATATTTTGCATGCAGGATTTCCTCAATCTTCTCCATGGCCCTAAGATCCTCTACCTCTTCTTCATCGCTTTCCAATCCCTCTCTGTTGGCTATGGATCTCTTCTTGTTATTCATTTTATATTGGTAGGGTACTCCACTACACATATTTCCATATTTTTCCATTATCTTATTTATTTGGCCTTCCTCCATCATGATTGGGTCCATGGAATCCTTCTTATTTTCCTTATCCATCTCTTCCTCCATTTATTAACTTTGTGTCAATGCTTCCCCCCTTCCCCCATGCATGTAGGGAAATTTAGTTGTCTGATTCCATGGAAATCGCACCATTGTCATACAATAAAATCTTGATTGAAGTATAAAACAATCTGATGTACCTACCTTTGGGTCCTTTTAGAAAATCTTGTTCTATTGTGGTTTAAGAATTCGTGGTAGCTACTGCAAATTCAGTGATAAACCCTGCAACAACATTGTCTAACCATGAATCTACTACGCACGTAAATTTGTTATTAACTTGTTGTAACTACACAATTTCCACAGGATTCCACTCCAGTTGTCTGATTCGATTTGTAGGGTGGTAAGTCGCTAAACACGTATTTGTCGAGATATTTTCACAATGTCAACTTAGGGTTTCTATTGTCCTTCTGCGCAAACTCAAGTTCCTTTGTTTCTAGCCATCTTTCGATCTCTTCCTTTGTTGGATTCCATGTCTTGAACATTCCCTTATATACTTTCATCCTCCTCGTTTTTCTTCCATGGATACCGTACACTCAATCCTATGGAGTTCCAACCAACAACATAACCATTTGTG
Organism: Picea sitchensis; assembly: GCA_010110895.2. Taxonomy (NCBI): domain Eukaryota; kingdom Viridiplantae; phylum Streptophyta; class Pinopsida; order Pinales; family Pinaceae; genus Picea; species Picea sitchensis. Next base: position 3,055 of record SNQJ01S0060382.1, read on the forward strand.
GTTATTCTCTTCTTCTTGGGATGACCCAAGTTCAGATCTCAACAGGTTTCCAACAAAGCCCTAAAAAAATATCGGCCCTCCTGGTAAACCAGAAGGCAAGGCTACGTATAGAGTGCACAATGTAGTCTCACTTGAGATAGGTTTTATAGGTGATTGAAATAATCAAATTATTGCAGTCTAGGAATGAGTGGGGATATGTAATTGTGTTTTTTCTTCCTTATGCATTATCATTGTTAATTATTCAAGTACTTCAATGATTTGTTCATCTTTAAACCTATGTATGCATACTGATATTTCGAGTTAAACCATTCATTCATAAGCTATTAATCAACATAAAGTAAACATTAATCAACAATTTCCCATGACACAAAGTTTATCGTGGTTCACCCCCTCCTGGGGCTACGTCCACAAAGATTTGACTTCTCTACTCTTTTATTTAATCTACTGCAAAATATTGCGCTGCAAGCATTACATATTCAATAATACAATAAAGGTGAGGGTGGGAACCCTTTCTGAGGTGGACTATATTACACCGGGATCTTCATCATGTTACCTAACCATCAAATACTACCTTATTCGACTCTTCTACAATACTTATTACAATTAACAATCTGCAAGATAACAATCAGTCCTCTCTTCCTCTCCTCACATCAACTACTCTCATCCTAGACCTCCTAGGTCCTTATTTATACTACTCTATGTCTTATAGCCGTTAAAATATTTGTAAAAAACCCTAACCCTATCATGGTTAGCATTTCTTTCCTACGCACCTCATTGATTTTCCTCTTGCATGTTGCTTTTCCTTCTTTTTCTGCATGTTGCTTTCTTGCCACCTGTTGCTTGTGCTCCATCATTAGGTATTCCTTTCCACAGTTAGTTCTTTCCTAAAAATAGATCCTTCTCCAAAAATAGTCTTGCGCCCAACAACTTCATGTTCTCTCTCTTTCCACTCAACCATGTTGCCAAAATACCCTGCAAACAACAAGAAATCCCATTAGTACAACTTGGATTCCAAATTGTTCTTTTCTGCTTTCAAAAACACGTGAAAATTTTAATTTTCACTTGGGGACGCCCTCCCTCTATGGGATACATGACATCCTCCCTCTGTTTGTAGTGTTGTGGGAGCATCCAGGACACTCCCACGACTATGAAAGGGGAGCCTCCCTCTTTAGGGCACAGTTGAAACCATTTTTTAGCCCAAAACTACTCAAAAACTTCACAAAATGCATAAAACAAGACATGAAATGAAATATGATGGAAAGGGGATCTACCTAGTTCAGACAATTTGTGAAATGGTCCACCGAATCTCCTGAAATTGTTGGTGAAAGTATGCTCCAAAAAGGGTAAAATCTCCAATTTTCCTTCACTAGCAAATTGACAAAGTGTAAATGATTTACTTTTTACCATTTTGTTCATATAAACCTATTTTTATTAGGTCATTTTCACTTTGGCTAAATAATTTTGTTAGATTTTATCATTAACATACCCTCTAATGAGTAATTTCCATAGTTTTTCGTAAGATTTCTAACCTTTCTTGTCATATAGACATGTTTTTGGACATGATATCCCAAAAAACATCTTATATGATGACCTCATTATTATTACAGAGAAATATTTAATCTCTTTTCGAACTCCTTAAACAATGAAAAGATGGATGAGTGATCTTGTTTTCTTTCACGCTCGTTAAACTGAATTATAAATCACGTCTATTGAGCGATAGTTTATCTCCTTTTCGGTCTCATCATACTATTTACAAAAAAGGAACACCATGGTCGTTCCAGTTAGGAGAGTTCTCCTAGGCATTGTTTTATACTTTTTTGGGGCTTCAGAGACTAAAACTTATGAAAAAAGTTCATTTGGAGTCTTGTTTCTAAATCTTCTTAGACTCTCTAAATATGAAAATACCATTGAGTTTACCTTCTCTGGACTCGTCAAGTTAAACAGATAAGGACCCATTTGGGAACGAGCATTTTTTATCCTCCTCGATATCGCTAAAATAAAGAAGAGGTATTCACCTATCTGGGTGGGGGGGAAAATTGGGAAGTGGGTCGAGTTCTTATATGGAATCTATTTTGTCGCCCTTGAACATGGCACTTGTCTCCACATAATTCCAATCATGTGTGTCATCATGCTCATTTGAAAATAACCTTTGTTTGTCACCACATCTGATTTTGGTCCATATGTTGTTGATTCAATGCTGCCAAGTCATCCATCATGCTTCCGCATATTCAAGGGAAGTCCACCTCTGCAGTGTCATTTACCGTCATCCTTGTGTCATTTCATGCTCTTTTGATCCATTATTATTCCTCACTATCCTAGATTTGTTTTGTGTCGATGATGGGGGATACATCAAGGCCCTCCTTCGATGATTTTATTCTTTTCGACTCCAATACATCATCCAAGAACTAGACCTAGAAACCAATTAGTACCTTGGGATCTGCATGCCTCAATGGTAGGTTTCCTCGCATTCGATAGTGGGTTTACCTTATCGACATCTGATCGGATGATTCCACAAGTGTTTGACTTCAACTCATTCATTCACACTTGTCAGAATGTATTGGTGGTACCTTGGGAATCATTTTCATCAATGGTGATCTCCCTCACACTTGTTAACGATTTTCATCATTGACCGGTAATCAAGTGGGTTCTACTATGTTCGACATCAACACATTTATTCACATATCTAGAACCATACTAGTTGTTGGATTGGGATGAATAACCTGTGACCCTTTGTCGCACCTCTTTCATATTTGTGTCTATCGCAGGCTACGATGGAGATTATGAAATTTCATGTACTCATGTATGTTGTTACATAGATCCACGTTGTTTTGTTCTCTGGCTATGTTTTTTCATGTTGTAGCTCCAATGTGTACAATTTTGTGGCTACACTAATGGTCAAGTCATGGAAATATGGATCCACATTGTATGTTCAGTGACCATATTTTTAATCAGTACCCATATGGATCCATAGTGTATTGGTCGACGACCATGCTTTGAGTCCATTTTTTTCGAGCATGGGTATTCCTACATTAGGATGATATATGTATTTTGATTACTAATTGCATGAAGCTTCTGGCAATCTCTCCTTCTTCATCCCCTTAATGAAAAAAAAATTCAAAGCATTTTGGCCATCATTTTCTCTTCTGGCCTCATGCTTTGGGGGGAATCTGTTATACACCATTTTCCACACCTAGCTAAGTGTCTCATTCTACCTTTTTAAGCAACACAAGTGTCGCATATCACTTTGATAAGTGTCACAATTGTGACATCTCACTTTACTAAGTGTCACAATTGTGAAATCTCACTCCATAAGTGTTGCAACTGCAATGAGGTATTCCACTAAGTGTCATGGCCTAAATATCATGATTTTATAAGTATTTCGACCTTGATACCATATAAAAATAACATGTCATGATCCCTAGTGAGTTTTGAGGAGCAAAGCCATCATTTGGAGGTCGAAAACCCACTTTTCTCCTTGTATTTTTGGCCTTGTTTGACCAAGGACGTCCCCTTTCCCACTTTGGGGTAGAATCCCTCTTCCTTTTCTAGTTTAAGGGGAGTTTCCATGATGTCCTATCTCCCACTCTAGGGAAGTGTCCTTGCAGTTAGAGAGGTTTCCAAAAATATGGGGTGGTTGGTTCGAGAAGGATCTGGGTTGTTTTGGTTGTTTTCATTGAGATATAGTTCAAACACCTTCTATCCTATGTTGGGAGAGGTCCATAACCATGAGGATAAAGTAAATCCTATCCCAATCCATCAAAATCCTCAACCATACTCTTTATTTATCTTGTTGGTTAAGCCTCCCTAATCCTATATAACCAGGGCCATTCATGGTGAAAAGGGGGGGACCGGACTAAGTATCAAATTGTTGATCTTAAGAGAAACTATCCTTGAATGTGCATTCAAGGGATGAATAAAGAAGCTTGAAGGATCACAATAACATATAATGGTTGTAACATTTTCATTCTCTCATTAATACAAGAACTTAGCCTATTTCTCCTAAACTTTCTTATTCATTTATTGTCTATTTGATCACTTTGTGAGCAGTTGGTAGGGTTGCTATTATTTAATCATAGATAGTAGTAGGAGAAGTTTCCTTTGTTCTTGTAGGATTGACTTCGCGAGGGAGCTTCTTGGATTGGATCACAACTACTGGAGAAGCAAGGACGAATGTCAGAAATAAGGTACACACACATTTTCTCCTTCTCTCTCAACCCTCCGGCATGTAAATAGAATGGTTCGTTAGGAGGATAATAATGTCCAATTGTTAAAGTCTATCTCACTTTTATGAAACCCAAGCGAGGGGAAATCAACCTGTCTGCAGGGGGATAATTCTCACAACATTATTATTATTATTATTTAATTAAATAATAATAGTAATAATAGCTTGGGGCATGACATACTCCCTTCCTTCAAGGAATTTCCTCCCAAAGTCACTTTGACTATGCTACTTATATAATTTCAATTATCTCATAATATCCTCCACAATACCCTCTGTTATCTCATGTACCTTCCACAAAACCCTCCATTGGAATAGTATAAATCCACCCAAGTGATTACTACAGGCATCAAAAGTATACATTAGAGCATTGGGGAAGTGTGAGTACTCTCTAATTGTCCTTCTCGACTTCTGAAACCAGGATTAAATCCTACCGGTCTATCCAGATACCCAAGGATAGAGACCTCATATTCCCAAGTAGGCATATGGATCGGTACTCACGTACACTAGGAATCTCAAAAGGTTGACCTAAACTCCCTCCACAACTTCTAGGTACATCCCTAGGCATTGAAGTCCAATCCCACAACACCACCGATGAGCAATGATCTAACCATTCTTCGGGACTTCAAAATCACAACTCTAATACAAGGAATAATATTTACTGGCATAAGTAGTAGGTTGATTTTTCCACAACCCATAAGATGTTACTTGTAATATTATCCTTAGTGGTTATGGGATCCCATGAAATCATCAAATAAACTTGTCCTCTTGGGCCACAATCATGGCCTTGTCAGCTCACTAGTGGATAACTTGACAATCACCACCTCACAACATGAAATCATTCCATTAGTAATTATATAAACATCTCAAAGAAAGAATCCACATGCTAACCCTCGCATGTCATCATGAGAATACAATATCATTTCCATCACAACATCTTGAATAATAAGATACCACATGCTCAAGCATATCATTTTTAAACATCTCATCATAAAAATTGCATGTAAGTACCACATGCCATCACATCAAGAAATACTATCATAAGAAATATAACAAATATTTATTAAATGCATAGCCTTTCATCAACATAATTAAATGGAATCACATAACATCATATGCAAATACCATATGATCTTAAGACAACATAACATCATGAACGTAGAAATAAAATAAACATCATGGACATTCCTATCACGATTCATCGAAAAAATAAAGACCCTAGCTTGCAATATCAGGTATACCAACGATTACATATAATGCAAGAATTATCATCCATCTAGCGCATGGATCTACTTAGTTGAGTTTGTCAACCTAGGCTGGATCATTAATATTATGAGTGCTAGGTTCTCATCAATATGCCAATTGTTTTTCGACAATCATTTCCTCTTATTTCAACATAAAGGTTCTCTTACCAGGCCAACTAAGGTCTTACAACTTCTATAATAAAGGGTTAGGTTAGGGTACCAAATCTAGTAACAATTCCAACCTTCATCCTCTCATTCCCTTCTTAGGCCAATTAGTTCATAGGTAATAAACAAGAGTTCACCATTATTGATTATTACCATTTGTAAAAAGACTAATAATATGATGAGGTGCTTGGATTCCAATCATTGGGATTTACAGAACTTATCCCTTTAATTACTTGACATCTATCGATGATGATGTGTCTTGACATCCATCAATGTTGATGTCATGACAATTCATGCTTCATTTTTTCATGAACAATACATCAACAACATGTATCTTCTTCTTTTAAAGTGATTACTTTTCAAACTAATTTAACTAACATATGGTCTATTCATTCAAACTATAATGCTAATGGGATAATTATAATTTAATTCTAATGCAATAATTATACTTCCATATAAATATTAAAACTCAAGTATGTTTTCACTTAGTATTCACTAGAAAACAACGTAATGCATACTTCTACTTTGTCTCTCACCATGATTATACTCCTCTTCAAAATGAAACATCCTCAGAGAAAGACAACATTTTAACAAATACCATGAATATATAGTATCAATGACATAAGGAGGCATTTCTTTATAGGGGATGAAGCCCAAGGAAGAGAATATACTCATGGATTTAGTGGCATTGACTCTGATACCACTGTCACACCAAGGCTAGGGATGGAAAAAAATACAACTCCACACTCATGTCTTTGCATTAAATAGATAGGTGAATAAATACAAATAAAATGGTTGTTCATCTTCCATAATAGATAATGCTTCCTATCACCTATGATTTTTCATATTTAAATTAATGTTACAAGTAATGCAGCCACAAAGGATTACGTGTCCAACGTTATTGAAAAGTGTTATGATTGTCAATAATTGTGTTATTTTCTTTCAATACATGGATATCGTGTTAATTAGGTGACAAATTTTAGATTTTATGGAAATTCAAAGGAAAAAAAAGGTACTAGTGAAGGCCTAGAATGCTTGAATGCATTCGATGCGCCTCTTCTCAAGAGTAGTGACTTTAAATGTTGTGTGTGTGTTGAAATATTGTAACTGCAAAGAGTATTCTATTTACTATTGAGTAATTATTAATTACATCAATCCCCTTTTGTGGATTGATGATGTCGAGCATTGTAAATGACCAAATCCCCTTTTGTGGATTGGTCAAACACTAACTATATTATGCTAATTAAGAAGTTAGCCCCTGGGCCTAATTAAAGTGGTTTTAACCACTACGATGCGAATTTGGCCATGCCCAATGAAGAGACACCTTTCCAGTGCATGCCAACTAGTATAAATAAAGGAGGCCAACACCTCATTTGTTCACTCACTCATTTCGCTCAACAAGTGTGCAAGTTTGGTAGTTGCAGTTGGGAGAAGAAGGAAGAGAGAGGCACATTGCTCAGTGTTGTATATTCTCTAATGTTTTTGTTTATTGTCTTGGCATTGTATTGGCTATCTATATTAAGGAATTTTTTGTTGGGTTTTCTCCCCCATGAGGGTTTTCCAGGACAAATGTTGTGTATCTTGTGATTGTGTTTCTATCAGTGATCCTACCTATGCTATTGTTTTCTAGTAAATTGAAAAGAAACCTAATAATAGCTCAAAACTTAACACGGTATCAGAGTTAAGCTAAAGAGAGCACCTTTCACTGGATAAGAAAAAACGTCATTGTTGTCGTACAAGAAAATTAAGGATTTTTGTTGGAGAGGAATGTTTTCCTAAAAACCAATTAGAAACGTGTGCCCTACTCTAGTGAATCTTTTGGCAGCTTGAGCACACCTTTTCAATGGACAGAGCCTATGGAAAGTCAAACCCTAGTTTTGTCTAGTACCAGAAAACTAAAAAACCAAAAAAACTAGGAAACCAGAACTAGTACCAGAAGTACCAGTCCATATTTCCGTAGGTCAAGTTTCAAGGGGAAAAACTTGAAATTTTTGAAATCCAACAAACTTGCCTCAACACAACGCATCTAGTCCCTAGATCAAAATTTCAAAATTTGAAGTTTGAAAATTTAGGGTTTTCTCATAAAACCCTAAGTTGCAGTTACAGTTACAGTTTCAGAATCAGTTGCAGTTGCAGTACCAGTTATAATTACAGTTGTAGCACCAACTGCAGTACCAATTGCAGTAAACATTTTTGTGAAATGTTGGGACTGTTGTGTTATTATCCTAGTGCACCTTACCCTAGAAAGATACTGCCAGAGGTATGTAATTACATGTGTTTAAAATGAATTATTATTCTAAAGGGTACTTGCAAGAGAAGGGATCATTTGTCATAGATCTAGAAGGATCTCAAATCCAACACATTTAGAGGAATAATTCACCTCAGGTTTGATCATTTTATATGCATCTATTTGTTATGAAATTATCTATGTATGTTGAATTTATGAGCATCATAATAACTCTTGGTCAAATTAAAGACAAGGTATTAAATTGATATTAGAGTTTATTCTCTAACTTATAATTCTGTCAAGATAGCATATTGTCTTAGTACAAAGGACAGGTTGAAGAAAGCAGTTGTCATCTTGAGTGAAGGAGACTTGAAAGAAAAGAAACACACTCATTCTTGAGGACAAGACTTCAAGTTACAGGTTTGATTGATTAAGTTGATAAGATTCAAAGTTGCACATGACAAGTTGATAACTACCTCATTACAAGTAAAACACTATAGTTTAGGTAGCAGTCTTTGAAAAGTATTACACTTGGTAGCATATGGTCATATTACTAGATACAACTAACATCTCCTCTAGGAGAAACTTCTTGAGTTGGTTCTAGGTTAACATGGAGGAGTGTTTGATCACAACACTACAAGAGTGTTGATCTTATTTTGTATTTTATTTCTTACTTTTGATCTTTGTTCCAAGAAGATCACAAGTGATAGCTCTAAAGGAGCTAATGTGACAATTATTCATGCTATTGTTTTATTACTATTATCAAAAGAGTATTATTCTTTCTTGTTGTTTTTTTGACCTTGTTTCAGGTCATAGGTGATAACCCTGAGGAAGCTATAGTGAAGGTTGCAAAAGGAAACATATTAGATGAGACATGACAAATGTTATGTACATGACCATATACATTCTTGTACCAAAGAAGATGAGGAAGAAGTTATTTTGGAGATCCAGAGTATCTCATATCGATATTGATTGTAAGGAGAAGAAGGCTCCAAATATGACCAGACATTAGAACAAGAACTCACAGTAGACTTGTTCAAAGGGTAATGAAGCCACCTTTAAAGGAAGCATAATTCACTTGAAGTCTGATTCAACTTTTCATATTTAGACTTGGTATTCAACACCAAGTATACCATGTAAGAGATGATGAAGTCCTTGTAGACCCAGAAGAAATCAAGAGTAAGCCTGATATTAGAAAGGATTATATGAAGAGACAACTTCCAGGACTGGGAGACAAATTCCATGAGAACACTATATCGTAGCTTCAAAAACTTCTAGGATATATTCAATCTCCTAGGAAGATTCCCTTGTTTCAGTAACATAGAAGGAAGAGAGTAAAAAATACTAGGATATGGATTTTTTTGTGATACTAGAAGAGAAGTTAGTATTGACTTCCAAGATTGATCTAACAGATCAAGCATGTTGTAGATGTATAAATTCTAATGTGTGTCCAGAGGATTCTCCCAGAAAGAGGGACAATACTATGATGACACACTTACTCCAGTAATTGAAGAAATAGTTCCAGTATTCTTAAAGACAACAATAACAACCATGACTCATATATAGTATGAGATGCAGGGGGAGAAATCCCCATATTTAAAACTGAGTGGAAGTTGGTGCAATACATTAGTTGGGTCATGGAGACATGACTACAATAAAATATAGTGTTACCTCCATGAAAGAAGAAGAGCTACCTTCAATATCAGTTATTGAGCCACTCTAAGTTTCAGATGAATTTGTTGTTGTGATAGAATAGAGGAGTTACCCACAGATTTCAGTAGCCATAGTGAGAATGAATAAATCATTCTCAGCTTTAGAGCAACTACAGGTGCAGAGTCCTGGTTCCAAAAGGAACAGTTGCAGAAAGAGGAGAGGACATATTGTTAGGAAGTGAGACAAATAGTGCTTTACAGAAAGCACATAGAGCTAGCACATGAATTGTGCAGATTGAGTTGTAGCTAAGCAAGTGTACTAGATTGGTACAAAGTGATGTGAAAATTTGATTTGAAGTTGAAGACAGAAAGAAACATGTCTGCAAGTTGAAGCAAGCTCCAAGAGCTTGGTGTGGTAGGATTGATAGTTTTCTAAAGCGTTTCTACTTCAAGGTTATGAATGATGTGTCAGTTATGTTGTTGCTACTATATGTAGATGATGTATTCTTGACAAGATAAATAAAATCTCATCACAGATTGCAGAAGAATCTCTCTACAGAGTTTGATGAAATACCTAATGCATTGTCTCTAAGGTCTTGAAGTTTGAGAGAGCCTAGAGAAGATCTTCCTTAACCTAGGGAAGTATGTAGTTGAAATAAATAAGAGGTTTGACATGTTGAAATGTAAATCCATCTACACACCCATGGAAATGAAGTTGAAGCTCCCAGTAGATACCTCGTCATAATTGGTTGATGCTACTCTGTACAGACAAATTATTGGTTCGGTGATTTATCTGACGAATACTAGGCCAGATATATGTTTTTCCTTGAGTCAATATCTGGTAGAACCTAGACGTGATCACCTTGATGATGAAAAACATGTGATGAGATAGCTTAAGGGTACATTGGATTTTGGTATTTTCTATACTAGAGATCATGAATTCAGATTGTATGGATATACTAATTTAGATTCAGTTGGAAGTTTTTCTAATAGAAAGAGAACTTTAAGATTTTTTTCTAGTCTGGGGTCAACCATGACTTCATGGAAGAATAGGAAGCAATACAGTATTGCTTCCAGCACGGTAGAAGAAGAATATATTGCAACATGTTCCACTAGTTGTGAATCCATATGGATTCAGATATTGTTGACATATCTATTTGATCTGGAGATAGAAGCCACCGTGATCCTATGTGAAAACAAGAGTTGTATAAAGATGATGTGTTCCATGATGAGTCGAAGCACATAGAGATTTGGTATCACTTCATTCATAATATGATGTAGAGAGGAGATATAAAGCTCCATTATGTTGGCACAGATGAGCATGTTGCAAATGTGTTGATCAAGCCTCTGTCTCGTGTAAAGTTTGAGCACTTTCGAGACAATCTTGGTATAGTCCGAAACGACCTCCCTCAAAAGTGGGAGTAGTGGTGATGCCAACCTTGTGCTGAATATTTCCATCTTCATTCTGATGTTGATGAGATGCCAACCTTGTGCTGAAGATTTCCATCTTCGTCCTGATGTTGATGAGATGCCAACTTCGTGCTGAATATTTCTAGCTTAGTGTTGATGTTGATGACATGTCGGCTTCATGCTGAAGATTTCTAGCTTAGTGTTGATGTTGATGATGCTCCAACCTTCGTGATATGATGTTGTATCAGCCTCGTGTTGTTATTGATGATGATGATGTATTAGTGTTATACTAATCCATGATGTTGATGCATATGATGGTGATGCCATTCCATCTCCTTGTTGTGGATGATGCTATTGATTATGAGAAAAACTTTCGGTTATTTATAGATATTCCAGTAATTGTTCCAGATGTTGTTGATGTTTCTTCCCTCTCTCTCTCTCCTGATGATGTTGTACAATACCCTTCTTGTTAAGGGGGAGTGTTGAAATATTGTAACTGCAAAGAGTATTCTATTCAGGGATGATTTTAAGGATGGAAATTTATTTTAAAGTGTAGAAACCTTGGCGAATCTTACTAATCCTTCATATGCCAACTATAAAATGTTTGGAGATATTTTTGTAAAAATATTCAAATTTCTAAAGATTTTATATAGTGTGTATAAAATTTTGGCGATTTTTGAAGTAAAATAATTTATCCTATAGAATTTGGAAGAATCATTTTTAGAATAGCGAATATTTTTTTCAAAAAAAACTTGGAAAATTATCCCATGAGCAAAATTTAGCCCCTAAAATTATCCTTGATTCTATTTATTATTGAGTCATTATTAATTAGATCAATCCCCTTTTGTGGATTGATCATGTCGGGCATTTTAAATGACCAAATACCCTTTTGTGGATTGGTCAAACCCTAACTATATTATGGTAATTAAGAAGTCGGCCCCAGGCCTAATTAAAGTGGTTTTAACCACTAAGAAGAGAAGTTGGCCCTACCCAGTGAAGAGACACCTTTCCAACACCTTCCAACTAGTATAAATAAAGGAGGTCAATGCCTCATTTGTTCACTCATTCATTTCTCTCAACAAGTGCGCAAGTTTGGTAGCTACAATTGGGAGAAGAAGGAAGAGAGAGGCACATTGCTCAATGTTGGATATTCTCTAGTGTTTTGGTTTATTGTCTTGGCATTGTATTGGCTATCTATATTAAGGAAGTTTTTGTTGGGTTTTCTCCCCCACGAAGGTTTCCCAGGATAATTGTTGTGTATCTTGTTATTGTGTTTCTCTCAGTGATCCTATTTATTGGGGGATCCATGAATAAATCCTCCCTAAAAAGATTATGTATGAGTGTTAGAGTGGATGTAGTATTGTTACAAGAAACAATGTGTGACAAAGTGAAATCCCGTGATATTTTTTTAAGACTATTTCCTGATTGGGAAGCTTGGGAGGACTCGTGGTATCTTGGAATCCCCTGCACGTAAATTTAAAACCCTTATTATTTTCGATTGGTATTTGAGTGGAAAGATGTATTATGGGTTTTGATCAGAACATTTCCATTATAAATTTCTATGGTCCATGTTATCACTGAAATTTCGTCCGCAACATTGCACACAAATGGTTACAGAAATACAACAATACCAACAACTATTAGTTCATCTGCAACACCAAAATGTATTTCAAAAGGAAAAAACTATACAATTGGGAAAAAATTGACATCCGCAAACTCACTAAAGGAAGCGCGGGCCAAATAAACCCGTAGAGCAGACAATGTGCCATATGCGTGACTGTGTACGAGAAAATCCACGCACTCCTGTGAACACCACATTTATGGTTCTTGTTGCCCCCCCAGCCACTTATGTAACAACTCCCAACTTTATTTGACCTTCACATCTGAGAAAAATCTGAATGGGGGGTTGGTCAAGGACCAAATGGTGCCCTAAAGGGCCCCTTGTTCACACTAAGAAACAATTGAATTTTTCCTTGAAGAAATGTTATAAATGGAGGACATGGGTGCACTAAGAAACCAAGATCTTCATAGTATTGTTATGTTGCCTCAATTCTCCCTTGTGAATCCTCTTTTATCCTAGGAGTATTCAAACATCATTGAAATAGGCCATTCCACTCACCTCTTGAGGGAATAGACATTGATTTTCTTCATCATTTATCATTTTTCTTCCATTTTAAGAAGATCTCTCCATTATGGAACTCAAGATCCATCCCAAGGAGGAAGAGGGAACTCATAAGTCCTCATTTTTCTTTACGGTGTTTTTCCAACTAATATAGTTATCCATTGGTGGTATAATCTTGGTCATTGGTTGATTGTTTATGGTTCTAAACATTTCTTATGCATTCTAGTTTTTATTTCCTTAGTTGTTTTAGTTTGCTTACTTGTTTATTTCATCTGTTTAGCTTGTTTAATCCACTCACTAACCTATGTATTGTCTAGTAGGCCCAACTAGGCATGCAAGTGCCATTTTTTTGCTCACCCAAGTGACGAAATGAGCACAACAGATTGGCGACCATACTGGGGATAGGTATCAAATTCCACCCTATTTGGTCTTAGAGAGAACTTATTTTTAATTCATTTGTCTTGCAGTTGCCAAAACTAGCCCAACGTTACCTGTCAAAGGCAATATTTTTAGCTGGAGGAGAATAATTTCACTCAAAA
>SNQJ01S0060382.1:42277-74962 GCA_010110895.2 Picea sitchensis
ATGCCATTCAATAGAACACAAATGTTTCTATCCATAGTAGTACACAACTACTATCCATTGGTACACAACCACACCAAGTAGCACACAACTACTTAATCAACGATGCATAGTCACAACCACTGGAGCACATCCACCATAGTAGAATACATATACTATCCAAAGACATACAGTCTCCACAACAATCATATCATATGATATCAACCTGTATAAAACAATATCATGATATAAACTAAGACATTTGGGCCATTCATCCATGTAAATCTGAGAGATCTGGAAGAGCACATGCCCTCAGAAAGTAAAACATCAGCCATGGGCTATCTAGACTATTCTTCTCAAGCACAGAAGAATAATTGTCCCTAATATTGTCCCTAATTTCTGAGCCTGGACTATTTACCTAACTAGTCCATTGCTCCAACACTAATCATAGTGCAACCTGGAGAGAATGAGTCTTCCCTAGGGATTTCCTGTCCTTGATTGTTGATCCTGGACCATTCACCTAACTGAACCATTCCTCTAGCACTAATCATAGTGAAACCTAGAGATAATGAATCTTCCCTGGGGAATTATTGTCCAGACCATTTCCTAATGGAAATGACTATCCTACACCAACCTCCAAAACAGACCATTCTTCGAAACTGCTCACAACTATGAACTTAGAAAGAATGACTGCTCAACGAGGTGGACCATTCTACTTGACCAATACTCAGAGTGACTACCAATAAGAATGTCTTTCCTATACCATTCCCCCACACTGGACACAAGGGGAATCATTGTTTATGGTACATCAGCAATCTATCGAACCATTTTCATTACGAAAATGATTGTCCGATCTGGACCATTTTCCGAACTGAAAAATGCATGTCCATCAGAAATCTCAAACCACTTTCCGAACTGGAAAGGAACTGCTCATCCTTGACCATTTTTAAATCTAAAAAATGATTTCCCATAAATTAATAACATATAAGTGCTCCCCCCCAACCTGGGAGTAATCTCTTCCTTTTTCAATAAGAAATTTGTCTCAATGAGCCCCATCTTGTTTCTTGGGTACGCAAAATTTTCATCTTGGGCAGAGGCTTTTACCAAAATATCTGTTATTTTTTCATCCGTGGATATATTTTGGAGAACCAATTCTCTTTTCTGGACTTCATCAGAAAGAATATAATTCTTGATCTCAATGTACTTCAGTATGTCATGGAACACTGGTTTTCTCTGAAGGCTTCATATAGCTCTAATCATTAAAATATATCATGGTCGAATCCAACACTTTTGTTTCCTACTAGCTCATAACATCGTGGAAAGGATAAAATTGAAAAATATCCAAGTAGCACTTATTTTGTCATCACGAGAGTTTTCCATGGATTAGCAATCCATCATCCCAGACTTCTGAGTAACTATTCTGATACACTATCTCTATCATAGAAATTTTTCACCGTGCTTATGTTGTATATGAGATACTCTACATCAGGTCGTTTGAATCCATACAAGGTCTTCTTATATCTGCATACATGAGTCTCTTTCTGGTATAAACTTCTTTCTCACTTGCTTTATTGGGAAGAACAGTCTTTTACATGTAAATTCCAATCCATGGATACTACAAGAGGTATATCTGGTTTGTTAGAACAAGTTGTTGTAATAGACTTCTCCCTCCTTCTGGAAGAATCTCTGAATCTTTCAATGCTTCCATTCATAAGTCTTTTTCATATTTTCTTACATACATTGTTCTTTATCATAACTTCCATTTCTTCTTCTTGATTGCTTCTTAGTGGGTTCAAACCAAAATGGTATTCTTGTGATTCTTGGTATAATAACTGGTTATTCTTGTTTTTCTTTCTTTCTTGGAATCTTCATGTTCTTCCTTGCAACACCCTTGTTTCCCCTAGCTTGTAATTAATCATAAAATAGGATTACCATGCTAAGGCATGTGGACAATGTAAATGTATTATTGTTAAAATGCCCATAACTGATTGTTGGGGAGTGAAGCCTTGAAGTACGAGCCATGATATCTATAGAGGAAAGAAATCACTTAATAAAGAAAGGACCAGTGTTTGAATCATCAACCACCCCCATGAATGGAAGCACGGTCTAGCTATAGGATGTCAGCTCAAAGTACCAAAGAGACCTGCAGACCAGAGCTTCCTTCTGACAAAAAGAACAGGACAGGTCGGAAACCTTCCAGAGGAGGGAAGGTAAGATACATACAGAGATATCAAGAGAGGAGATATGGGGGGACGAAAGCACAAGCTCGTAAGGGAGATGTGTGAACCCAAAGGAAGTGTCGATAATGTTAGCGTCACCACCTTTCTTTCCTTTTAGAGTTGATTCCAAGTCACGTAGTGATCCATGCGCCCAAACATGTGAAGTCAGGTATGTAATACCATGATGCTGAAGTTAGCAAATGGTCGATTCTCCCTTGGAAAGGTAAAAGGGTTTTAGAGTCAAGAACTGTATACGTGGTACGGGCTTGTCTTTTCCCAGAGGTCGAATGCCGTTAAGAAACCAATTTATACGTACCCCTGTCGAGTCAAGTGGTTAAATAAAGGTCGCGTCAGCAAGTTCCACAGTTACTATTGTTTTATTATGAAGGCCGAGGGAATGAAGAATTGCAACGTTCGTATGATGCCTGCACAGAAAATCATATCACCTCCATTCCACACGTGGGGATTTTCCATGAACAGCCTGAGGATCGACTTGAAATTTCTCGTCGCCATAAATTCATTAATGTCCAATAGTTCCTCCTCTCTGAGTCTATCTTCTATAAATCTCAGATGCTCGACGTGTTCCTCCAGTCGTATAATTTGGCCCAAGTTGTCTGTCGCATTTTCCTTTTGCCAATCCAATTGGTTCAGAGTTGTTCCTTGATACATCTATTCAAAACATTTGTGCACAATTTTCACCTTGGTCACATCATGGCGTTTTATCAGAGTACATAAAAGGGCGCGCAGAGTGATAGAACTGCAAGGCCCAAACCTCAGAGAGATTGGATTTCTTTGGTGCCTACGACAACCGTTCCCAGAATCTTAGAAGTATATATCTTTTCACCTACAGAAGAGACCATTTTAAGACGAGAGAGGGTCGAGATAGAGAAATTCATACAGAAGGGGAAGGCGACAAGAGCGTTTGCCTCCAGACAATAGTTGCCTCGGAGAAGAGGCAGGCTGAGAAAGAATGAGGAGGTCACAAAGGCGAAAGCCATGGGGACAAATGAGGAAACACCATCTCAACATCTGAAGCAGGAAAAGCTGGCTATTGCTGAGCTTTATCAGGAAAATGGGGAATTAATGACAGCTAGTGACAAAAACCGTTGAGGTATCAGCTAGGTAGAGTCACAGAGGAAACGTGACGTGGCTGAAAAGGAAGCTTAAGGAGGCTCAGAATTTTATTTGTCCAGTTGCGGGAAGTGCAGAGGCTAGTAGGAGAAGGGCACACAGAGTATCCCGGGGAAGGTGAGGCAGCTGAAAGAGAAGTCTATGTGTCTCTCACCTTCGCACAAGAAAAGAAATCTTAATGAGCGATGTTGTCCTTCACGATAGTTTTTGAGTGATACACGTCCTCTCAAAACATCTCAATATTTTGGTAATGGTCATGGGAATCGCACAACCATTTTTTGTGCACAGCTCCCAGCAAATAGGCATGTAACGGGAGGCGAAACCAACATTGCAGATGATCGGTTTTGGGATGACACCTATTCGTAAGGATAGCTGATCAAGGGACAAATCGACACATTTTTTCCCTACATCGGGTCTTGACCGACGACTCGATCTTGTGGCGAAGCTTGGAGACAGTTACTAGTAGACATGCATGATTGTTGCCTATTTTTGGATGGTGCCATGCGAAGAGTTTCTTGCACATGTGGCATGATTTTTTCCTATTCTAAAGTTAGCAGTTAGAATAGAGGGCAGCCTAAGCGAAACCCTAGTTTATATATTTCATCTTTCTGATGTAACAGAGGTTGGTTGGAAATTTTAAGAAACAAATTCTATTGTAAGAAGTCTGAGAGTTTTTGACTAAAACATAATGCAAAGGTCGTGTGTTTTGATGTAAATATTCTAGTTGCGATAGTTTGATGTAATATGATTCTTTCTATGCGTATGTTCATTCCTGCTATCTTTAATTTCATATCTCAAATCATCTATTTTGGAATGAATTTGTTAACCTGTGGATTCGTTGTACTGCACCCCTTTTTCACGTCAGTTAGACAAAGCATTTTCTTCTCGATCTAACTCCCAATTCGTCCACAGCGACGCTCTTGAGTTCTCTCCCTCTGTTTTTCTCCCACCACACTTTACGACTAACACTGAAGGTTGTCGCTCGCCTAGCCTTTTCCTCTCGAATCTAGTCACTGAGTCATTTGTTTCGTCTCTTCTTCAGACTGACCCCATAGCCCAAGTTTTATTACCTACGCCAATATAACCAGACGAATTTCATCACTAGTTTTAAAATCTATCCATCATTCGTAAAGCCATATCCTGCACGAAGACCGCGCCATTTATGAGACAGCCCTCTCCGGATCCGAAAGGCTAGTTTTGGGTCTGAAAGTTCGTTGAAAAATTTACCTTCGTCGTCTGTTCATCAGCCAAATAGATTTATGGAGTGCTAACATTCTTGCATCATTGCCGAGGACGAAGTTGAAAAAAAATCCCCGGGAGAATGACAAACGTGCAGTTTGACCCCTGAGGGTAACAGAGGGACAAACACCCATATCGATTGAAATATTTACCCTAGCGACTCTAGTCCAAACAAACCAGTTGCCCCCCAAGTAGCACTATTTAGGAAACCTAGCTCCAAATACCTTTTACACCTGAGTGAATCCTGACCCAAACCCCTTTGAGCCTGTATATGACCCAGAGAGGATTATGCACAAGGCTAGAGAGCAGGCACCAGACCCATTCTATTTCTTGGACAGAAGTCTATCCTTTCCAAAATACGACATGCAGAGCATTGATGACCTAGAGTTCGATGCCATTTTCGAACAAACTCTGTTTAGGTCCAAATCAGAGACCAGTTTGGATGAGACTGTCTTCGACCCAAAAAAATTTCTAGCCCTAGTGACGAATAACACCTCCCAGAATCCAAATACTCTTAGGGATATGGCTGCTAGATTCGCCCCCCTCATCCTGCTAGCCCAATTGCACGACTTACCTCAGAATTATAGCCAAAGAATCAGACTCTACGATGTTGAGGGAGATGTTTCCGCTGAGAAACACCTGGACTGTTTTANCCCCCCCTCATCCTGCTAGCCCAATTGCACGACTTACCTCAGAATTATAGCCAAAGAATCAGACTCTACGATGTTGAGGGAGATGTTTCCGCTGAGAAACACCTGGACTGTTTTAATTACTTTGTCGACTTGGAGGAGGTATATTACATGGATGAAAAGATGAGGCTTTTCGCGCAAAGCCTTTCGAGAGATGTAAGAAAGTGGTTCAAGGCCCTCCCACCCGCTATCATTCGGGACTTTGTGACATTTGAAATATCTTTCCTAAGTAAATGGGGGGACAAGAAGAACCCTTTGCAGTTGTTAACACAATACAATAACATGAAGAAAGCACCAAAGGAAATGGTGCAACAATTCTCGGCTCATTTTCTGAAAGTATATAACTCCATACCTACCGAAGTAAAACCCCTGCCCGGTGTTGTGCAACTGCAATATGAAGATTCGTTCGATAGTGACTTTGCTCTGTTGTTGAGAGAAAGAAGGTCAGAAAACCTGGATTCCATTATGAGTAACGTTGTCGAGGTCGAAGTGAACATGATGGCATTGAGAAAAATCAAATCGAATTTCAATCGAAGTGACAAAAGACACCAGGGAGATGCACAATCATCGATGACGCAGTTCTCAGACGACAGGTTCGATATGATGATGAAAACCATGGAAAAGTTGATGGAGTGAATGTCCATGGGAAACAGGCCTGTTGCGCGAGACCAAAATGACCCACAACCCAAAAATCAAAATCTCTGGAGGGGTCAAATTCCTCAAATCAAGCAATGGGACCCAGATGACCAGTAGATGAGGACCCCTTTCCAGAATAACTATGCACAGGAGGATTTTGACCGGTCTTTTGACAACCAGATGCACTGTTGTGATGATAAAAACCCACACGTGTTCTTGACAAAAAGTGAACATGATCAATGCATGAGCCAAAATAAAGACTTCGCACTAGAAACCAATGATGGCATGATACTTGAAACAGATGGTGCACCATCTTGGGAGACAGAGGAATTTAAGAAAGGTTATCATAATGCTATCATGTAGTTTCAGAAGAAGTACAACCTCGGGAGCAAATATGCACCTGCCGAGCTGAAGCAAACAAACTCTATGAAGGGGCCTACAGCGGACGCGCCCTCCAAAAGTGGATCAATACTAGATAGTGCAGCCAAAGATGCAGTTGAGAAGATGAAGTCGAAGTAGGAAATCCTCAAAAAGGCCCCAGAGATAGGCCGAGAGACAGGCGGAAAAGAGGTAGAGAAGGCCTGCCCCCCTTTCAATTTTGAACATGAGATGGAAAAAATCAAAATCTTTGTCCCATTCAATGAGCTGATTATAAAGGGTGAGTATCAGGAACAAATCATAAAGATGTTGAAAATAGGAGGGGCCCCTGATACTCTAAACGTTCGAGATGACCACCCCACCATTCTATTTGTCCCACGTGTCGAAGAGACGAGCGATGAGGAAGACATTCCCCCTTTTTATGTCAGTTTGAAAATCCACGACTTGAACTTACATAATGCCATGCTTGATTCTGGCGCATCACATAATCTCATGTCAAAGGTGGTCATGGATGAGCTGGGACTAGAGGTCACCAAGCCGTACAAAGACCTTTTCTCTTTCGATTCAAGGAAATTCAAATGTTTGGGCCTACTCAAAGACATGGTTGTATCGTTGGCCCAAATCCCCGCCAAGAACATGGTCATGGACATAGTCTTCGCAAACATACTCGCAAAGTTTGACATGCTTCTCTCAAGGTCGTGGGACGCGAAGATGAAAGGCACATTGCAGATGGATATGACTTACGCCACTATTGAAAGATCGCGTTTGAATGCACTAACAATGTGGCGGAGTATGAAGCGCTAGTTTTGGACCTTCAAGTTTTGAAAGAACTAGGTGTGCAGAGGCTAGCAGTGCGCAGAGATTCCAAGCTGATCATAAATCAGGTGAAGGGTGTGTATCAGACCAAACATCCCAGACTACGCGCTTACAAAAATCTAGCTCTAGATCTCCTCAGAATTTTTTCAGAGTATGAACTGATCGCTATCCCCAGGGAACAAAATCAGCTTGCCGACACATTGGCCACCTCGGCCTCGGTTTTCAATATCCCCTCTCTTCTAGACAAAAGATATGAAATCGAGGTCATGCACAGGCTAGCAGTACCCGATAACATCAAACACTGGCAAGTGTTTGAGGATGATAAGCAGGTGGAAACGTTCATCCTCATGAGAGACGAGTTTGCTAACACAAACCTCGACAGGGAATAATGCGGCAACGAAGATGAGTGCGTAGACGTGCGCAGTGACGACGACCCTTTCCAAAACCAGATCGTGGGAAGGGATATATTTCAACTAAAAAATAATATCATTCTGAAGGGGTTGGTGCCGCTGGAAAAACTGTTTGACAAAAATGATGTGGCTAAGAACCCGAAGATCACTGCAAGCGCAGAAGCCATGGAATATTGCAACATCAGGGCTGAGGCAAAGCTGAAGATGGTAAAGTTATCAAATAATCTAAGTCTAGAGGTCAAGTAGGATTACATAAAACTCATGAAGGACTTCCCGTATGTTTTCTCATGGAGCTACGATGATCTGAAAGTGTACAACACAAGGGTAATCCAACATGTTATCCATCTCAAGGAAGATCAGAGTCCTTTCAAGCAAAAGTTGAGATGGATAAAACCTATGTTACTATCGTTGATCGAGAAAGAGTTAAAAAATATTTTTGATGCCAAAATCATTGTTTCCTTGAGATTCTCAAAGAGGGTAGCTAACTTAGTGCCTGTGAGAAAGAAAAGCGTCTAAATTAGACTGTGTGTAGATTTATGAAATTTGAATAAGGTGTCTCTTAAAGACCACTACCCCGTCCCCAAAATGGACTACATATTGCAAAAGGTAGTGGGATATCAAAGGATGTCCATGCTGGACAGTTTCTCGGGGTATAACCAAATCATGGCTCACCTGGATGACAGAGATAAGATGGATTTCATCACTCCGTGGGGAACATTCATGTACGCTAAGATGCCTTTCAACCTGATGAATGTTGGTGCCACCTTTCAAAGTGCGATGGAAATCTCTTTCACTAATGAAAAGGATAAATTCATCGTGATTTACCTCGAAGACATCATAGTGTACTCTACCTCTGATAAACAACACCTCGAGCACCTGAAGAGAGTTTTTCAAAAGTGCAGGAAGTTCGGTATATCACTGAATCCGAAGAAATCTCATTTCGCAATAGAGGAAGGCAAGATTTTGGGGCACATAATTTCCAAAGAAGGCATTAAAATAGACCCCATATGGGTTGAAGGGATTTTGAAGATCGGTACCCCGTGCAGTAAAAAGGAGGTACAATCTTTGCTGGGTAAGGTAAATTTTATGAGAAGGTTTATCCCAAACCTGGCAGAAACCATAAAGCATATAACTTGTATTCTCAGGAAAGGAAACAAGATTAATTGGAACCCAGAGGCCAAGAAGTCCTTTGAAGACATCAAAGTGTCCCTGACTAAAGCCCCTGTGTTAGCCATCCCAGACTTTACAAAATATTTTCTCCTTTTTTCATTCACCTCAGAGGACACTATTGTCGGAGTACTTTTGCAGAAGGACGAATAGGATTTTGAGAAACCCATAGCCTACTTTAGACGAACACTGCATGACGCTTCCCTAAGGTATGGAATTATGGAAAAGTAGGCGTACACTTTAGTAAAGGCTCTGAAGGAATTCAGGAAGTATATATTGCACTCCCACGTCATCACCTGCGTACCCAGCAGTTTGGTAAAGGACATCCTTACCCAGGCTGACCTAAAAGGAAGGAGAGGAAAGTGGATAGATGCCATGTTATAATATGACCTGGAGATCAAGCCGACAAAGTTGGTCAAGGGCCAGGGCCTTGCAAAGCTAATGGCGTAGTCAGACTGTGACGCTGTGGGTATGAATTTCATTGTTGATCTGTCGAAGGGCCCTCAAGAAGAAAACGTTTCGCAGATACCTCAGTGTTTCGTTGATTCGTCGTGGTATACAGATATCATATAAGTTTTATAAAATATCTACGCCCTCCATGCGTGAGAAAGACTAAGGCAAGATTCCTCGAGCTTAAGGCAGTCAAGTTCTGCGTTTTGGATAATTCGCTATATTAGAAAGATCCAGGAGAAATAATGTTAAGTTGTCTGTTGGAAGACAAGGCGAAGCGGGCCATAAAGGAGTTTCACAAAGGAGACTGCAGAGTGAACCATTATTGGAAGACCACCGCACACAATATCATGAGGGCAGGTTATTACTGGCTAACACTTTTCGCTGACGTATATAAAGAAGTCTCCAGCTGCCACGAATGTCAAATTTTCGACGGGGGAAGAAAGTTATAGCCTCTGTTGTTAAATCCAATCTCGATCGAGGTGCCTTTCATGCAGTGGGGCCTGGATTTCATAGGTGAGATAAACCCTCCATCCTTTGTGCAGCACAAATGGATCATCACAGCCACCAATTATTTCATGAAGTGGATTGAGGTGGTCCCCACAAAGCAAGCCACCGATGCGGTCATCATACAGTTCCTGGAGACAAACATTTTGTCAAGGTTTGGATGTCATGTTAAGATCATAACAGATAATGCGGTCGCATTCAAGTCTAAAAGTATGGAGAAGTTATGTCAGGACTATAATATAATCTTGGGACATTCCACAACATATTATCCGAAGGGAAATGGGATAGCAAATTCCTCGAATAAGAGCCTGACCAGAATCATCAAAAGGCTCTTGCAAGAAAATAAGAGAGCATGGCACAAGAAGCTTATCTATGCATTGTGGGAAGATTGGATCACCACCAAAAATTCCATATCAACGTCACCTTTTTAGATCGTTTACAGCGCAGATGCGATTTTCCCTACTGCGTTGGGACCGCCTGTCAGGAAACTATTGAAACAGTAGGAGGCCGAACCGGATGATGCGCAAAGAAGGATAAACCAGTTGATCCACACCCAATAGGAGAGGGAGCAGGCGTATAATCAATCCAAACTTCACTAGGAGAGGATAAACAAAACTTTTGACAAACACTCCAAGAAGGAAGATCTTCAGGTGGGAGATCTAGTGTTGAGATGGGATGCACGAAATGAAGGAAAAGGGAAACACAAAAAGTTCGATCACCTTTGGACAGGACCATATAGAGTCGGCACGTGATGTAGAGACAACACTTTTTCCTTGACATGGTCATATGGGAAATGTCTTGGTTGGGGACCTGTAAATGACAGGTTCTTCAAACACTACCTGATGTAATAAATTATGTTTGAGTAATTTGTCATTGTAAATAGTCGCTAAATTTGAGTCGAGTCAGTACGTCAGCAGAAAATTGAAGCCCGAAGTGAAGGCCCTAAGTTTATGCTGCAGTCTTAGAAGTTGTGTCATTGAGTCTAGTTGTTTTCTTTTTTGTCCGTCGTTTTTGTTACTTAGTATCTAGATGTCTAATAATGCCCAATGGTTAGGAACCTAGTCTACTATTCTTTGCTACCTCACAGGGAGGATATCATCCCCGCTGGAGCCAATTTTTAGCGTCGCCACCTTTCTTTCCTTTTCGAGTCGATTCTGATTCACGTAGTGATCCATGTGCCCAAACATGTCTAGTCAAGTACGTAATATCATGATGCTGAAGTTAGCAAATGGCCAGTTGGCCCTTGGAAAGGGGAAAGGGTGTCAGAGTCGAGAACTGTATACGTGGTACAGGCTTGTCTTTTCCCAGAGGTTGAATCCCATTAAGAAACTAGTTTCTATGTACCCCTGTCGATTCAAGTGGTTAAATAAAGGTTGTGTCGGCAAGTGACACAGTTACTATCGTTTTATTATGAAGGCCGAAGGAATAAATAATTGCAGCATTCGTATGATGCATGCACAAAAAACTGTATCACCTCCATTCCACATGCGGGGATTTTCCATGAATAGCCTGAGGATCAACTTGAAATTTCTCGTCGCCATAAATTCATTAATGTCCAATAGTTCCTCCTCTCTGAGCCGATCTGCTATAAATCTCAGATGCTCAACGTGTTCCTCTAGTCATAGAATTTGGCCCAAGTTGTTTGTCGTATTTTCCTTTTGCCAATCCAATTGGTTCAGAGATGTTCCTCGATACATCTGTTCAGAAAATTTGCGCACAGTTTTCACCTCGTTCGTATCATGGGGTTTTCTCAAAGTACAGGAAAGGGCGCGTGGGGTGGCAGAACTGCGAGGTCTGAACCTCAGAGAGATTGGATTTATTTCGTGCCTGCGACAACCATTTCCAAAAGATCAGAAGGATCTATCTTTTCACCTACAAAAGAGACCATTTTAAGACGAGAGAGGGTTGAGACGAAGAAATTCATACAGAAGGGGAAGGCGGCAGGAGGGTTTGCCTCTGGAAAACAACTACCTCGGAGAAGAGGCAGGTCGAGAAAGAACGAAGAGGTCATGAAGGCAGAAGCCAGAGGGACAAATGAGAAAATTCCATCTCATCAGTTGAAGCAGGCAAAGCTGGCTATTATCGATCTTTATCAGGAAAATAGGGAATTAAAACGACAACTAGTGACAAAAACCGCAGAGGTATCAGCTGCATAGAGTCACAGAGGAAACGTGACATGGATGAAAAGGCAGCTTAAGGAGGCTCAGAATGTTATTGTACTATTGCAGGAAGCGCAAAGGCTAGTAAGAGAAGGGCACACAGAGTATCCCGGGGAAGGTAGGGAAACTGAAAGAGAATTCTATGTGGCTCTCACCTTTGCACAAGAAAAGAAAGCTTAACGAGTGGCATTGTCCTTCACGGAAGTTTTTGAGTGATACGCGTCCTCTGAAAACATCTCAATATTTTGGTAACAGTCATGGGAATCGCACAGTTGTTTGCTGTGCGCAGCTCCCAGCAAATAGGTGTGTAACAAGAGGCAAGACCAACATTGCAGACAATCGGTTTTGGGCAAACACCTGTTCATAAGGATAGTTGATCGAGGGACACAATGACACATTTTTTCCCTACATCGAGTCTTGACTGACAACCCGATCTCGTGGCGAAGCTTGAAGATGGTTATTAGTAGACATGCATGATTGTTGCCTATTTTTGGATGGTGCCATGCGAAGAGTTTCTTGTGCATGTGGCACGATTTTTTCCTAGTCTAGAGTTAGCAGTTAGAATAGAGGGTAGCCCAAGTGGCACCCTGGTTTATATATTTCATCTTTCCGATGTAACCAGGGTTGGTTGGAAATTTTAAGAAACAAATGCTATTGTAAGAAGTGTGAGTGTTTTTTACTTAAAATTAATGCAAAGGTCCTGTGTTTTGATGTAAAGATTCTAGTTGCGATAGTTGGATGTATTGTGTTTCTTTCTCTGTGTATGTTCCTTCTTGTTATCTTTAATTTCATATCTCAAATCGTCTATTTTGGAACGAATTTTTGAACATGTGGATTCGTTGTACTGCGCCCCTTGTTCGTGGCACTTAGACAAAGCATTTGCTTCTTGATCTAACTCCAAATTCATCCACAACGACGCTCTTGAGTTTGCTCCCTCTGTTTTTCTCCCGCGACACTTTACGATTAACACTGAAGGTTGTTGCTCGCCTAGCCTTTTCCTCAGACCGACCCCATAACTCGAGTTTTATTTACTTGTGCCAATATAACCAGAAGCATTTCATCACCATTTTTAAAATCTAGCCATCATTCATAAAGCCATATCCCGCGCGGAGACCGTGCCATTTCTAAGAGAGCCCTCTCCATATCCGAAAGGCTAGTTTCAGGTCTCAAAGTTGGTTGAAAATTTTACCTTCATCGTCTGTTCATCAACCAAATAGATTTATGGAGTGCTAATAGAGAACATGGCCTAAAGAACCCGAATGCAAGCTTGATGTTGAGGAAGCATCTAATAAACCTCGTAGGGTTGTTGTGACAAAGAGAGTTTCTCTGAGAGATGGTGCAAATTCCCTAGTGATATCATGGCTTGGAACGGGGGTGGCCAAAGTGCTAAGAATGAATGCCTCTGAGCCTATGGTTGGGTGGAAAGGTGCACACCCACAGTCATTTAGTTGGATGCAACTTGTAATAGATAAGTATTCTCATACCCTATGAAATTAAGCTGCAATTATGTAATGAAATGGGATATACTTTGAATGGCCCAGGGATGTGTATGTCTTCTTAATGGTTATACTGTATCTCTTTATTCTTGTTTGAATTGTTTATTTAAGCAAGTATGGATTGGAAATTTTTTGTATTTGTAAATGTTTGCACCATGTGGTGGCTTAATCTAGATCCACAAACTGTGAGTTCATCGACCTTGGGCACAGTTTCACGTACGCATGTCGACACTCCTAGTCGTTCTGAGTCCCTTGGAGGAGGGAGTTTGTTAAATCTCATGAGAGATAGTGCACGTATGCACAGGCTCTTTCCGAGGAAGGCAGAGACCAAGAACCACTTAAGTTCTAGAGTTGAAGAATGAGCATAAGGGGTGCATGGAAGGATTATTCCAAGTGTTAAGTTCAAGAGAAAGAGTGCAAAAGCTCTTAAGCCTTTCAAAGCTAACGAAGCTCAGGAAGAACAACACGGTTGAAGTATCGAAAGGGAAGGTCCCTTGTTTGGAAGAAAAATGGACAAAATCTGTTCGAAAGAAGCCACAGTCTGTTATGACCGTTGGATATGGGAAAGAGCGTAGGGGTTAACCCTTGGAGTCCTTCAGACTTCACGAGTTCGGAGAATTGAGCAAGTTCGTTGTAAGGGAGGTAAAATCCCCAAAGACCCAAAGTTAACCTGAGCCTTAGATATCAGGATGCCCTGGAACCGCCCCGACCGTCAGATCTAGGAGGTAGATGATAGACAAGTCACTAGAACTACCCATGACTTAAGAATTTGATAGCGGAGATGGATGTGAACCGTTTAACGGGAGGAGAGGCCATCCTGATCATCAAATCGACTCAAATACTCACCGGATTTACCGAATCAAACACCATCCACTCGATTTAATCGACGATTGGGAATCATTGCAGAGCGCAAAGGTGAATTTAGCGGACCTGCTAGTTCACGGCCTACAATCAACCCACATCGTTGATATTGTTGGGGATGGAAGATCAATGACTAGGATTATACTAGATTCAAGCGAGTACTTCCAGATTGTATAGGTTGATCTCTCTGATAAAGAGCACACACGTTGGGACCCCGCAATTGTTGTGAACCGTTGATCAGAAGACACCTCAGTATCGGTTGGATCATGACTACTAGACCCTGAATAGTTGCGATATGGGTGGTCGTGGGCCCTTCTAGAAATACGTGGAGTAACAGAGTCCCCTAGTACCGTCGGTCTGAGAGAATCGAAAAGCTCAGAAGAGATAGCGTTTTCAAGAGAGAAGACGAGACCCAAGATAGTCGGACTCGCAGGAGGAACGAAGGTTGAGGCCTTTGAACATCTACCAAAATATTCCAAGTCGAAAGAAGTCAAAAGATCAGGAGGAGGAGCGACAATAGCTGTCAAATTGGTAATGAATAGAAGACTAATAATGAATCTTGACCATTTTGATAACCGAATGGTAACATGCAGGATGCATAGGTTCATGATTCATTATGGAAAAAATATTTTGAAAAACATCATGTAATGAATAGAAGACTAATAATGAATCTTGACCATTCTGATAATTGAATGGTAACATGCAGGATGCAGAGGTTCATGATTCATTATGGAAAAAATATTTTGAAAAACATCATGTAATGAATAGAAGACTAATAATGAATCTTGACCATTCTGATAACCGAATGGTAACATGCAGGATGCACAGATTCATGATTCATTATGGAAAAAATATTTTTCTATTAAAGCATGTTGATGTATCCTAAGAGTTAGGATGAGCCTAACCTAGGGTTGCTTAGGAAAAGAGAAGAAAGATCACAATAAGAAGTAGATTGCATAAGTAAAGGGGGAGAAAAGGAGGAACATTTTCCTCACCCTAAGAACCCTGAATTGTTTAATGGAGTCGTAGGATTAAAAGAGCAGTTGTGGAAACCAGTATAGTTGGTAAAAGGCAAGTAAAACCCCTGAGTATGATTAAATGAATAAATGAGTATGTTTAACTAAATAGGCTTGGTTGAATCTATCATTAAGAAAAGGTAGTGAGGCCTTAGAGATAACTCGACTGGGATGAAAAGTCCCAGGCGGTGTAGAAAGAGTTGGAAGAAGGGGAGAGTCCTCAATTCTTTCCTTGTTGAGTATTATGTTTTCTCTTGGATGATAGATCAGATACGCTAATGAAAGTAAAAAGGTTTTGACACCATAGTGATAAGGATTGTATTTCTAAAGATATAATCGAAATCTGTTTGTGTTGCACTTGTGGAAACATTTGAGGATAATGTGATGAAGTGCATAAAGATATGCTAGGACATTTTTAAGATGTTTTATGAATTCGAATGTTATGATACATGCATTTGGTTTAATATTAAAACTAATGTAATTGTGACTATGATGATGCATGCTATGTATAAAAAGGAATTGGAGCTATTGAGGAAGACAGTTGCCAATGAAAGGGAAACCTCAAGCAGAGGATGACCAGGAGAAGGATGTGGTTGAAAGATTGTTGACAGGGTTGTAAAAGTCCCCATAAAGCACCATTGATGAGGTAAAAATCAAAAAGAGGGTGCTAGAAGCCAAGAACCGGTATAAAGATATTTGTGCCTATGTGGCACAAGGTATGAAGGGATTTGGTAAGAACCCCTTCTAAAATATTTTATTGTCTTAGTGTTATGAATGAACTTTTGAAAGGTAGTTGTATTCCTTTGGTACCCAAGTAAGGTATGATTCAGGAAGGAGAACCTAAATGATGGAGGTATGAACCTCTGGTAGTAAACACTGTTTGTAACCCTTGGAAGAATTCATGAACTAATATGTCATGAATGAATTGACCAGTCAAGGAATTCTTAAAGGCATTCATGTGAAACTTTTGAGTTCATGTGTGTTGATTTGGGATCGTGATCGGCCTATAACAGGGAGTATGGTCCTACTATAAGAATGAAAAAAAATGAATAATCCATATGAGGAAATGGTTGGTTAAATTCCAACACACCATGGCCAAGAACCGGTCATAAAGTGTGACGAAATTGAAAACAATGCAAGAGTGCATTAGGTATGAATGTGGCCATGAATAATTGGCACATTTGTTAAAATCCTTTGAAATGTTGAATTACGTTTTGAAAGGGTTGGTATGTTGAAATGAGGCATAGGAAAGGAATGGGATTCCCTTTCTATGTTTATATAGATGTGATGAACTGTTAGTATGCATGGTTTTGAATATAGATATATATACCTGGATGCATGAGAGACTAACAGTTTGTTTGGTTGTGTAAAGAATGAATTGCAGGAAGCAAAAGGGTCTTGGATATGGCAGCATTGTAAGCCCATAAGGAAGACCAATTTCCTGGTGAGCCAAACCGCTATGGGAAGGAAAGTTCCATAATTATGAATTGGGTTTCTGTGCGGAACAAATATGGAAATAAAATGTGGAATTGGAAATCTGTAGGTGACAGATTTACAAGGAAATTTTGAATTTAAAAATTTATGATTATGTCTCATGAATTTCTGTATACTTATGATACATGTGAAAGGAAAAGATTTGTGAAGAGTATAGAGATGAGAGACTCAACTCTCGGGTTCGAGGGAGAACTGTGGGAAAGAGTATAATATGAATGCATGAAATAGAGACTAACAGTTTGTTTGGCTGTGTAAAGAATGAATTATTGGTTGAAGGAGAGTAACCTTTGTCCCTATATATTACGATAACGGGAGAAGGAGGGTAACCTTCATCCCTATCTATTACGGTACCAGGAGAAGGAGAATAACCTTCGTCACTATCTATTATGGTATCGGGAGAAGGAGAGTAACCTTCGTCCCTATCTATTATGGTACCAGGAGAAGGAGAGTAACCTTCATCCCTATATATTACGGTACCGGGAGAAGGAGAGTAACCTTTATCCCTATCTATTATGGTTCCAGGAGAAGGAGAGTAACCTTCATCCCTAACTTTAGCTGGGCCGGAAGGCTGTCAAGCTGTAAAAGCATGAAAAATGGCTACTGTTGAGCCATGAGAACCCCATGTAAGCCATGATCGCCTAAAATATGTTGTGTTGAGGTAACACAAGCCGGAGGGACACCTCGGCAGAGAAAGTCTGAGGGACGCCTCAACTGTAAGACTTGATAGAGTCTCTGGAATTCTTCCTATGTGAGAAAACCTTGGCAAGGCAAGATGGATCACCCAAGGGATTGTATAGCAGGGAAGGCGATGCTTGAGCCTGGGCCTGGAGGGTGAGTGACAGCAAGGAAGAGGAGACCATGATAGTTATTGTAAACTATTGGGATCATGCACATGATGGGTAGTTCTTCTTGTGTGATAAAACCTTGGCAAGGAAAGATGGATCACCCGAGGGACTGTATAGCAGAGAAGGGGATGCCTGAGCTTGGGCCTGGAGAGTGAGTGATTGCAAGGAAGATGAAACCTTGATATTTCTTGTAAAATATTGATGGGGATGATGCACCCAATGGGTATGTCAAGGAAAAATAATGACCTTGGATAACAAAACAACCATGTGGATAGAAATCCACAAACTGCGTAGATAATTATTGTGCTAAGATTATGAGTTTTTCCTAGAAATTTTATGCAATGTTTTCTCATAAGACTATGATTAATGTGCTTGTTGTCCAAGAATTATTGAAAATAGGTGACCAATATTAAAGGTCTGAAAAAGGACCTAACCGAGGAAGAAGGATCAATATTTTTGAAACAACTGAATGAGAAAGGCATGACATGTGTTTTTAAGAAAGAACACCGAGGACGGTGTTCCTTTAAGGGAGAGGGAATTGTAACACCCCTATTGTAACATGCCCACTACAAAAAATCAAAATTTTTTTGGTGATTTCTCAATAATGAGAATCCCCGGAGCTTGTAGCAGCAAAAATGCCAGCCCCCGATCCAACAGGTCTTCCATTCACCTACCTAGCTCTCTGCACCTAACTGTGGTCTTTCGTCCCTTTCCGTCGGGGTTTCTGTCTTCAAAAATCCTGACGTGCTTAAATACCCGTTATCCTTCTAGGCTAAGCTCTTGGTTCGCATGACCTCCTCTATATGACCTCGGTCATAACTCCCATCGGGGCTACGGGGTTTCTAACATCAAAATTCCCTCACTCCCAAGATTCGCGATCCTTCGAATCCCGACGCTCTCCCTACGCGTTAGCCCTTCCAGGCCAATCCCGTGGTCCACTACCTCTATGACCGTGGCCCAATCCTCCATCGGAGTTTCAGCGTTTGTGATGATACAATGTTTATGTCCACAGGACTCACGAAATGCCGATCCCCGATGTGCTCCTTTTCTGAGTTTTAGCCCCTTTTGGCTATGCAATGATCCACGTGACCGCTCCCCATACCACCGTAGCTATAACTCCCATCGGAGTTTCGGGGTTTGCGATGTCACGATGCAAATGCCTACTGGATTCCCGATCGTCCAAATCCCGATTCTCCATTTGGTTGACAGCTGGCCTCCACTACGGCGCGGTCCTCCTCCTTTGTTGTTCCGACAGCTGGCTCCCACTAATCGGGGTTTCACGGATCACGATTTCAAAATACACAGATCACTTGTCACCGGGATTTCCGATTTCCCGACGGGACCAAACGTCGATGGCTCCCAATGATTGCCACCTGCCCCACAGATGGACGGCTCCGATCGTATCGGGGTTTTCCCTACGGTTTCCCCAACCTCTTGCTCATGGGAATGCCGATTTCCCGATGCGCTGGTTCTCCGGCGGCTCCCAGCCTTTGACCTGCCACCTGTCCTCCACCGACTCCCGTGGGGTCCACACTACCCTTCTATCGGGATATCGCGTTTCGAGATTTCCAATTGCACGAGTTCTCTGCCTTCGAAAACTCCAATATCCCGATCCCCGACTCCTCGGGATCTCCTGACACGTGTCCCTGCAGACGGACGGTTTTGATCCTGTCGGGAAATCGCATATTGCAATTCCAACATGCAACGATTCTACACTCCTGAAATCCCCGATGGGTAAAAATCCTGACTCCTGTCCTGATGTCTGACGCATGTCCTGCCGAGATCAACGGCTAGGATCCTTTCTCGGGATTTCGAGAACCACAAGGTCTCGATTCTATGACTTAACAAAACCCCAATGACTGCTATGTCGACTCGCTCCGGATCTCCGACACATGTCCCTCTCCAACGGACGGTCCAGATCTTATCGCTATTTCGAGACCTGAAGTGTCCCGATTCTTACGACCTCAGGAATCCCGATTTCCCGAGTGCCGATATATGGCCTCCCTGTCGGGACTCTTCAGGGTGGTGCTCGATCACTACCACGTGTCCTTCTAGATGGACGGCTCCGATCTTGCCGGGGCATCGCGGATCGTGATTCCAAGCGGAAAGATTTCTTCATTTCTGGAATTCCCGATAACTTCAATATCCCGATGACCCTTCTTTTTTTCTTTAGGGACTTTCCTCGGTTCGCTAGGGCTTAACCCGGGTGTAACTCCTACCAGATCTACGGTTAGCGGGAGTTCTGTTGCTGATCCGACGGCTCTAATGCCGCTTTTGGGAACCCTTCCATAACTTTACGGACGAGGAAATCATCGGTCCAGATATTCTCAGGGATCAAGGGGATATACGGCCCTAGACTCTTCACTACCCATGAAGGTGGTAAAGCCTTTAACGCCCTACCTTTTCCTGCTAATCTAACGGTCGAGGGGAAACTATAGATTTCCTGACGAATTCTCACCCGTCGAATCGATATTCCTTCCTTGAGCTGCCATATCGGGTTTTAAGAGGATCGTTCCTCCTCATACAGGATTATTAAGACTTACACCTTCAAGTTCATATTCCAGGTCCTGAGTAAACCTTTCCAAGAAGGGAATCTCTATAAGAGATCTATTCTGGGCTTTCCTGGATATGGGTGAGGGGAAGCAACTTCCCGAGAATGGGTTGGATGCCTAACATAGTTCAGCCTAGGCATAATTAGATTCAGTTTATCAACGTAAGTCATGCATGGCTTCCTCTATTATAAGCATATGCATATTAATCATTATCCAAAACATTGCACAGACATTCTTACACAGGAATCATTTACACTTTCACAGGTCTATGAGCATTTACATATATGTATCATTCTATGAATTTCAAAAGGAAATATGCAAACAAAACACTTATCAGAAGTGACTTCAGAAATGGGTGCAACTGCTGAGAGGGGCGCTCGTTTCCACCCAACCGTAGGCGTAGCGACTCCTAATGGATTTACCACTAGCCACCCCCGAGCTGAGACCACGATGCTGTCGAGACTACGTCTCTCCATCTGCCAATGACCAGGAGCGAAGGTTGCAATCCTCCCTCTCTTCTATCACTCACTCTGCGTAAAAATTGCCAGAGTTCCCCTCGCGTCTACCCCCCTTCCATCGCTTCTGCCATACGCCTTATCCTCTCGCGAGGTTGTGTGCAGCATGATTACCCTCGCACCGATCAGGCCTGACGGCTCTATGTATGGGTGGTTCACCATCCCATCCCTCATCAAGCCGCCCGCCTACCAGCATGCGAGACATTAAATTTGGGGGCCAGCGAGCCACTTTTGGTTCTCCGGGCCAGTGGAGTCCAAATACGGTATTCGTTCAGGGTGAAAGTTAATGCCACCTTTTCAGGAGCCTTCCACCGCCATCGTGGTCTCTTTTCTGCACATCCCCTCTCAGCAATCCTGCAATAAATTCAAAATGTTATTCACATTCATTGACCTCTTCCTGCAGGTCTGTTTACATCACATATTCATACTTATGAGTTTGCCATAGTCCTTGGCCAGTCCAGTTATATTTANGTAAGTCATGCATGGCTTCCTCTATTATAAGCATATGCATATTAATCATTATCCAAAACATTGCACAGACATTCTTACACAGGAATCATTTACACTTTCACAGGTCTATGAGCATTTACATATATGTATCATTCTATGAATTTCAAAAGGAAATATGCAAACAAAACACTTATCAGAAGTGACTTCAGAAATGGGTGCAACTGCTGAGAGGGGCGCTCGTTTCCACCCAACCGTAGGCGTAGCGACTCCTAATGGATTTACCACTAGCCACCCCCGAGCTGAGACCACGATGCTGTCGAGACTACGTCTCTCCATCTGCCAATGACCAGGAGCGAAGGTTGCAATCCTCCCTCTCTTCTATCACTCACTCTGCGTAAAAATTGCCAGAGTTCCCCTCGCGTCTACCCCCCTTCCATCGCTTCTGCCATACGCCTTATCCTCTCGCGAGGTTGTGTGCAGCATGATTACCCTCGCACCGATCAGGCCTGACGGCTCTATGTATGGGTGGTTCACCATCCCATCCCTCATCAAGCCGCCCGCCTACCAGCATGCGAGACATTAAATTTGGGGGCCAGCGAGCCACTTTTGGTTCTCCGGGCCAGTGGAGTCCAAATACGGTATTCGTTCAGGGTGAAAGTTAATGCCACCTTTTCAGGAGCCTTCCACCGCCATCGTGGTCTCTTTTCTGCACATCCCCTCTCAGCAATCCTGCAATAAATTCAAAATGTTATTCACATTCATTGACCTCTTCCTGCAGGTCTGTTTACATCACATATTCATACTTATGAGTTTGCCATAGTCCTTGGCCAGTCCAGTTATATTTACAATCTGGGGGAAACAGGGTGTTACAACTGTTTCCCCCAGCTTGTAATTAATTATAAAATAGAATTACCATGCTAAGGCATGTGGACAATGTAAATGTATTATTGTTAAAATGCCCATAACTGACTGTTGGGGGATGAATCCTTGAAGTACGAGCCATGATATCTCTAGAGGAAAGAAATCAATTAATAAAGAAAGGACCAGTGGTTGAATCATCAACCACCCCCATGAATGGAAGAAAGTCCTAGCTACAGGATGTCATCTCGAAGTACCACAAAGACCTGCAGACCCGAGCTTCCTTCTGACAGAAGGAACAGGATAGGTCGAAAACCTTCCAGAGGAGGGAAGGTAAGATACATACTGACACAACAAGAGAGGAGATACGAGGAGACGAAAGCACAAGCTTGTAAGGGAGATGTGTGAACCCAAAGGAAGTGTCAAGAACATGGCCTAAAGGAACCGAACGCAAGCTTGATGTTGAGGAAGCATCTGACAAACCTCACAGGGTCGTTGTGACAGAGAGAGTTTCTCTAAGAGATGGCGTAAATTCCCTAGTGATATCATGGCTTGGCACGGGGGTGGCCAGAGTGCTAAGAATGAATGCCTCTGAGCCCATGGTTTGGTGGAAAGGCGCACACCCACAGTCAATTGGTCGGATGCAACTTGTAATCGATAAGTATTCTCATACCCTGTGAAATTAAGCTGTAATTATGTAATGAAATGGGATATACTATGAATGACCCAGGGATGTGTATGTCTGCTTAATGGTTATACTGTATCTTTTTTTTCTTGTTTAAATTGTGTATTTAAGAAAGTGGGGATTGGACATGTTTTGTATTCGTAAATGCTTGCGCCCTGTGGTGGCTTAAGCTAGATCCACGAACTGTGAGGTTGTCGACCTTGGTTACAGTTTCACATACGCATGTCGACACTCCTAGTCATTTTGAGTCCCTTAAAGGAGGGATTCTGTTAAAGCTCAGGAGATATAGTGCACGCATGCACAGGCTCTCTGCGAGGTATGCAGAGACCGAGAACCACTTAATTTATAGAG
Source organism: Picea sitchensis (assembly GCA_010110895.2). Lineage (NCBI taxonomy): Eukaryota > Viridiplantae > Streptophyta > Pinopsida > Pinales > Pinaceae > Picea > Picea sitchensis. Next base: position 65,178 of record SNQJ01S0060382.1, read on the forward strand.
TTGATGAATGAGCGTAAGGGGTGTGCAAAAGGATTGTTCCAAACGTTCAATTCAAGAGAAAGAGCGAAAAATATCTTAAGCCTTTCAGAGCTGATGAAGTTCATGAAGAAAAGCAAGGTTGAAGTATCAAAAGGCAAGGTCCCTTGTTTGGAAGATGAACAGACGAAATTTGTTCGGAAGAAGCCACGGTCTATTGTGACCATTGGATATGGGAAAGAGCATGGGAGTTAACCCTTGGAGTCATTCTAACTTCGCGAGTTCGGGAAACTAAGCAAGTTCGTCGTAAGCGAGGTAAAATCCCTGAAGTCCTAAAGTCCCGAAGTTAACTCTAAGCCTTAGATCTGAGGATGCCTGGGAACCATCTCGACCGTCAAATCTAGGAGGTAGACGATAGTCAAGTCACTAGAACTGCCCATGACTTAAGAATCTGATAGCAGATATGGATACAAACCATTTAATGGGAGGAGAGGCCATCTCGATCGTCAGATCGACTAAAATAATCACTGGAGTTACTGAATCAAACACCAGCCGCTTGATTTAATCGACGGTTGGGAATCATTACGGAGTGTAAAGGTGAATTTAGCGGACCTGCTAGTTCACGGCTCGCAAACAACCCACGTCGTTGATCTCGTTGGGGATGGAATACCAACGACTAGGATTAGACTAGATTCAAGCGAGTACTTCCAAATTGTGGAGATTGAGCTCTATGATAAAGAGCACACACGTTGGGACTTCACAATTGTTGTGAACCATTGATCAACAGACACCTCGGTATTGGTCGGATCATGACCCCCAGACCCTGAATAGTTGCAAGATGGGTGGTTGTGATCCCTTTTGGAAATTCGTGAAGTAACGGAGTCCCTCAGTATCGTCGGTCTGAGAAAATAGAAAAACTCAAAAGAGATAATGTTTTCAAGATCGAAGATAGGACCCAAGATAGTCGGACTCGCAGGAGGAACAAAGGTTGAGGCCTTTGAACATATACCAAACTCTTCCAAGTCGGAAGAAGTCAAAATCTCAGGAGGAGGAGCGACAATAGTCGTCATATCGGTTGCGGGGAGAAGCCTGGACCGTTAAATCAACATCTAGGGAAGCAAAGGAGAAGCACTGGGAAGGAACAGATCCTAACCGTCAGATCTTAGTGCAAAGGGATGTTAGTCACCCGATCTAAGGTAAAGTGCACGAGTTTTAATGTTTGTGTGCATGGGAGGGTTGACTGGCCAAGGTCCCAAAGTCCGAAGTGAATTGGGACTGTTTATAGCCAAGAGGGACAAGTGGTGCAAAATCTACAACTCCTGAGTGAGAGATTGTGGTCAAGGAGAGAGAAGAATTGTCGAAGACCCGAAGTAGATCCTGATCATTGATTGCCAGGAGACACGTGTCAGTAGATCAGTAACTTCAGAGAAATCACTTCAAGAATTTCAATCGAGAGTTGAAATTTGTGAAGCCCGAAGAGTCGGAGAGCCGAAGTGAATCTCAACTGTCAGATCGAAAGGGACATGTGGTAGAGATTCGTTGTCTTCTGGTGAAAGCAACCTGAAGACCTGAAGAGAATCTAGATCATCAGATCCAGAGGGCACGCGGTGACCGATCGTGAACTCCGAGTGAAAACACTCCGGGAGAATGCGATGGATAAGAGTTTGAAATCGTTGAAGCCTGAACAGCCGAAGCAGCTGGGCACCTTCGATCTAAAGGAGGACACGTGTCATCAGATCACAAACTTCGGACAGAAATTTCCAAAGGAAACAAAGAAAGGAGGATTTGAAGTTTGAGATGTCTGAAGGCCGAAGTCCCAAAGCGGAATAAAGCCGACGATTTAAGGTGGAAGCGCACCGCCAGATCTAGAACTCCGGGTATGAAATACTCCAGAGGAAAGTAGAGGGTGAGAGCGTCGGAGTCCCGAAGTGGAATCTCAACCATTAATCGAGAAGGGGGTTGAGGGTCGTTGATCCGGTCTTGGTTGAAAATATCTAAAGACCCGAAGTAGATCCTGGTTGTTGATCATCAGGAGAGGTACATGTCGATAGATAGGTGTCTCTGGGTGAATCATACTGGGTTTTCAGTTGAAAATTGAGACTACCAAACTCTGAAGACCCGAAGTTAATCTGGAACATATAATATAGAAGAGACGTGGTGTAAATCTATGGACTCCGGGTAAAGTACTGAGGTAATTTATAGCCACCAGATTAAGGGGGACGTGGCATGAATCTGTGGATTTTGGGTGAATACCCGAAGTAAGCCTCAATCATCTGATTCAAGTGGACATGTGGCATAAATCCACATACTTTGAGGGGAATTAAAAGTTGATAATTGAGACTCCCAAAGTCCGGAATCACAAAGCGATCAGGGCCATTGATTAAAGAGGACGCGTGGTAGGAGATCTATCACTACGGGAGAAGGTAAGGGTTGAGAGTTGAAACTCTCGAAACCCGAATCACGAAATAAATCACAGTTGTTGATTTAGAAAGGTTAGATCTGATCTGTAGATTCAGAAAGGACAGATCTAAGCCGTCAAGTTCAGAAACATCGTCAAGGTCATGAAATCGACAGTCCCTTCGCATTGCAGGGACCGAAGGTGCGCGAACTTTAAAAAGTTGAGGGCAGACCGCAATCAAGACCACGGTTTTGGAGAAAGGACACGTGGAGGCTCAAGATGAATTGTGGGGAAAAAAGTAGTTTGGTTTCAAACCACCCTTGGTCGTGCCTGCAATCGTGTGGTTACATAAGGACATCGCCAAAGGTCATATCAAGGAAGGTGCTTACTAGAAAAGGAGCTAGCGCCTAGACTCTGATATTTTGCAAGCACGAAGAGGAGGGTTGCGGGTACCTTTAGACCTGCACTAGGAAGTCAAAAGGGTCTGTGTCTAATTATAGAATGAAACCATCAAGGTCTCAGAGAGTCGTTTGTCTCTAGAATCGAAGATCCTTGACCGGGAGGTCAGACTGGTTCCCCAACCTTCCAAATTAGAAACTATCAGTGGAGAATCTACCCTTTAAGAAAAACAAAAAAATTTATGCCCCGTCGTGGGTGTGTTACATTCCTCATGTCTCTCTTTAGCTATGGGGTCTTCTATATACCCTGAATATTCCAACTTCTTCCTTTCATCATAGGATCATGTATGTAGATGGACAACCAAGGATACTTTAAGGCTTCTTTTCGAAGAAGACTTCTTCTAGAGTCAAACTAAACATGTGTTTCTTATCATGGATGCTACTTTCAATTGGAACATGGATATATACTTCATAATCCTCCATGGATCATATCATTTAGGATTAGCTCCCTCCTAATCCTTGCTTCATGCATGAATGCATGCTCTTCTTTTGGAATTGTGTAATCAGCTCCCTCCATCTAAGAGAGTCCATGCTTCTGTCTGCATCCTTATTGCCTTCTGCAAAGTGTCACAAGTATTTTTCTAATTTCCTCTTGATTGTTAACTTCTTCTAGGTTTCTTCAAGTTTGATTCTGATTTCGGCTTATCTTGCAGTTGTTACTTATGTAATAGCTTCCACAGGAATTGTTATCAAGGATTGTCAATGTACTTCATATTTTCATGTATATTGCTTGACTTGTAGTCATCGTGATACCAATCCTTATCTTGTTATTATTCTATAGGTATTGTTTCACTTGAACATCTTATCTTCTAAGAAATAGATATGCAAGATATGTACATAAACTATGTAAACTTGTATGTACAAGAACTATGAAGAATATTGTTACCTTGTCTTAGAAGAAGAAGTTTGTTTTATCCTACTTGGCCTTCTTTGAGGGTTCCCTTTCTTCGACAACTAATGCTTCGTATATGTTCTTCCTGAGGCCACACTTCCTCTTATTCCTGAAATTCTTGAATTTTTGTTATGAAGGCTTGATCATCGTATTTATTTTGGGATTTCTCTTTTGTGCTAATCATTGATTCTTCTTGTGCACAAGAAGTCCAAAGTTCTTCAAATGTGAGATATTTCTTTCTTGTGTTCATGCTTGTGGCAAATGCATCCCATGTCTTGGGAAGGCTGTTGAGTACTATATTTACCAGTTCCTTGAAATGATTTCTTTAATATCTTGTAGTTGATCTCTTAACTGAGAGATCATCATTATTCATTTTCATGTCACGAAGCTCATTCTTTAGACTCATTACTTGTCCAATGTTTCTGACTGAGAAGAGATTAGTGAGGGCATAATACATCTTCTTAGATGAGTCAAGATGAGAGATGTAGGGTATCAAGTGGTCTTTTACATAGTCCACTAACATACTCATGGAATCGATGTCATTGTCCTTGAACTTCTCCATAACTGCAACGTTTTGAGGTTCCTTCTCTTTTCCTTCTTCAAATTGTGGTTCCACAATCTTTCCTTTCACGATATCCAACACTTTGTTCTTGGCAAGGATGAGGTCAATCCTTTTATTCCATTTTTTGAAGTTAGAATCCCCTTCTAACTTGTTTTCTGACTTCATAGAGTAAGTCGTGACTTTTTTTACTAGGTCAACCTTTGACTTTGACCAATCTTAACGTCTTAGCTTGTTGAGAATACCAGGAGGTGCGCTAGGTTAGGGCGCACTAGGCTATCCAGAAATTAGGTCAATATCTTCACCTGTGCCTCAACACGAGGCTTAGGGTTTCGTTGCTGCAGCAAAAACTTTGACTGCAACTACAATTGTAACTGAGCAAATCCTCCGGCCAATATATCTTCCAGCGGTTAGACTATCTAAAGATAGCGTGGGCCCATAACTTGTTAGAAATAATAGGTGTGCTTGTTTAACCATAGACAATATAGAGATATTGTCACCCAATCATAGGCCGAAGCCACCCTCGAACACCTTAACCTTGACAGAGAGAATAATTTTGGAAGCAAACCCTAGGTCCAAAAGCCAATCAAGGTAGCGTACCACTCTCCAGAGCTAGCGTACCAATCAGAAAGTACAAACCATAACCAAGAGAAAGTCCAAGCCTAAAACCGAAAATACTAGTTGCAGTAGCTACAGCTGCAGCTACTCTCCAGACTTGTGCACTTACTGAATTTCTGCAGTTGTGAGTTGCGTATGTACAAATGAGCTCTGACATCCTGTATTTATATTTCTCTCTCTTAGTTGTCTGGTTCGACTTCTCTTTCTGGAGGCTAAAGACTCAATATTAATCATACAGTAGGTGCTACATCGGTGAAATGGGGCACTCCTTTCAAGTTAGAATTAAAGAACATGGAGCCAACATAAAGAATGAGTGCATTCGTACCTCAGCCTTAGCAGAACACTCCCTGAAAACAAAACACCATGTATGCCTTGAAGAGACAAAGATTCTGGCAAAAGAGGATCACCTATTTAAATGTCGCATTAGGGAAGCAATTGAAATTCAAATAAATCCAAACAACCTTAATAGAGATAGTGACCTAGAACTGAATGAAATCTGGCTCCCCTTAATAAAAAGGAATAAAAGTTAATTAACTTTAGGAAAACCCTAATTTAAAAAACAAAACAAAAACAAAAACAAATTGAATTTAATAAATCTTAAAATAATTTTTTTTTTCTAACACATGATTAATCATTCTTAAATACTATAACACAAACAATTTAATTTAATCCTCAAATTCAATCTTTATAAACAAAAACTTTATTAAATAAAAATAATTGAAAAACATCATTAGAATACTCTCAATAAAAAATTTAAAATTAAAAAAATTTAAAATCTCTTTAGAAAACTTTAAAAGCTCTTTAAATTAATAACAACAATGAAATTTTTCAAATGAATTGAAAATTTCAAATTAAATTAAAAACCTAAAAAAATAAATAATAATAATAAACTGAAAAAATAAAAAATATGAATAAACTTAATTAATTAATATTGAATTAGGGTTCTTTTCAACAGACATTTAAAATCTCCTCTCTCCAATTAGCATTTATATGAAGCGTCTCTCTTTAATCTTAATCCATGCTCCTTGTCCCGAAGATGGATCCTGATATGGATCTGAAACGTCGGCAATCCATCAACAACAGTGCGGTTTTTCCAAACATAACTGAAAACCCTCACCACAGAAATCCCATTGAACAAATTAATTATTTTCTTTAGTTGACTTGTCTTCTAGGGTTATGTCCAAGGCTTTAGGGTTTCTTCTTGCTTTCCAGAATATTCTATTGTTGTCAGGGTTACACATGGAGGTTAATACCTCCCGCAGCTACCATAATATCAATAGATCCTCCACATGGATCTAAACCGATTGCAAGTGAGTATTCAAGAACAAGTATAGATTAGACAACTCACTTGACAAGCACAAAACAAGGCTCGTGGAAAAAGGATTTCAATAGAAAGAAGGAGTTGATTATGAGGAGACTTTTTCCCCTTGTCCAAGGCTTTAGGGTTTCTTCTTGCTTTCCGGAATATTCTATTGTTGTCAGGGTTAAACATGGAGGTTAATACCTCTCGCAGCTACCATAATATCAACAGATCCTCCACATGGAACTAAACCGATTGCAAGTGGGTATTCAAGAACAAGTATAGATTAGACAACTCACTTGACAAGCACAAAACAAGGCTCGTGGAAAAAAGATTTCAATAGAAAGAAGGAGTTGATTATGATGAGACTTTTTCCCCCACAACAAAATGGGATACCCTCCACACTCTATTTTCCATGGCAGACAAAATGGATGGAAAATTCATCAAATGGATGTGAAGACTGCTTTCTTGAATGGAGACTTGAAAGAGAATGTGTTAATGTTTCAACCATAAGGCTTTGATGTGAAGGGACAAGAACATAATGTACGCAAACTCAGCAAATCCTTATATGGCTTGAAATAACATCGGAGCCTGGTATGAAAAGTCAACCCATTGCATCCATAAAGAAAGAGTTGAAGAAAGGCTTAGAGATGACAGATTCGGGACATCTTTACTACTATTTGGGAATTGAAGTGATACAAAATCCAAAGTACATATTCATCTCCCAGAAGAAGTACATTGGAGAATTGTTGAACAAGTTTGACATAGCTGAGTGCAATCCTATTTCTACTCCAATGAAACGGAATTTGAAACTCACATCAAAAGAAGGGAATGAATTTGAGAATGCAACTAAGTATTGACAGCTTGTAGGAAGTCTTATCTATCTTACTACCACTAGACATTTCATTTGTTGTTGGGATTCTTCCCAGGTTCATGCAAAATCCTTGTGAAGGACATTGGTCTGTTGCAAAAAGAGTTCTAAAATACTTGAAAGGGACTCAATATTTCGGAGTCAGGTACTCTAAGGTGGATGACTTTAGATATTTTGATTCATATTTTGATGGGATAGGGGAAATGGAGTATCAACTTCAGTTATCTCATGAGACTTGGATCAACAATTGTCTCCTAGAGATCACACAAACAATTAGTGCCAACAGATTTCACAACAACTACAATCAAGTTGGCCAAGAATTCTAGATTCCATGATCGAACTAAGCACATCAACACAAAATATAAACTGGTTCGATATCATGCAGAGACTGAGACAAAGTATAAATTGGTTCGATATCGTGCAGAATTCATTTGAGACATTGTTCCACAAATGAGCAAATTGCAAGAGAAAAAATTGACAAGTTGATTAGACTCACACACACCCCTTCAAATTAAGGGGGAATGTTGAACACTTAATCCTTTGTGGTTGAGTTACTTGTAACATTAATGTAAATATGAACACTGATAGGAAGAGTCATTAATTATGGACTAACAATCATTTTATTTGTATTGGATTTATCTTTTCTGCTATCCTTGCTATCCTTACTAGACAAATATATCTTAATATGGTTGCCTAACTTAAAACATGCAGATTTAGCAACGATACAAGATTGAAACCCTAGGAACGTCCATGTAAAGTAAAATGAGTGATTTGCTTCAGATCAGGACTTATAAAACCTGCAAAAAAATCCATAATGTTGCGAGAATTGGGCGAAATGAATTTGAATGCATCCATAGCGATCTTATCTGGAAATGCAAATGCATTTATCAGAAAAATAGTAACACGCGCCAGGTACAATGATTTCCAGGTGCGGGCCATTGTGGTAAGAGTAATAAAATCCATATCTTCATAAGCCCAAAATGGAATGAAACGCATGTGCATATAGAGAAGCATGGTTACTCATCCTATAAACCTTAGTGGTTAATATGTTTATGGCATGTAAGCCGACAATAGGATTGTTACTGCGTAATCAGAATTTGCATTCATCAATGGATACCACGGGTGATCAGTCTTTACACGTTGCATCCGATAAAGAGATAGAAATGCGTTTGCTCTCATTATAGCAAATTCAGTGATTTCCCTAGCAAGAACGAAATCAATTTATGAGTCGATTCATGTTGGTAGAGTTGGTGATACATAATACCAAGGGTGCGTCTGGTTGCTGCAGGTTATTGCCCATTATAATCCCCGGACTTAACTTGGTAAGTAATCTCGGCATCTCCATTCATGTACACCGGCTCAGATCACTACGCTCTATCGTCTGGATAGAAGGGAAAAACTGAAAGTAATAAAGAAGGAAGAACACCCGAAAGTTTGAGAATGAAGGCATCTGATTGATTTCATATTAATTATATAAATACTATATAATTGACAGTTTTATCGTTTCTGAAGAAGTAATTGTAAAAAACTGTTTCACTAACTAATTTGTTTAAGGCAGTTACAATTTTTAACATTATTTTTAATTTCGAGGATTACATTATTAATAATGTTTAAACTTTGATGTTGAAATTGAAAAATATTTCTTCCCAAAAGTTTAATAAAGATATCAGCTATCTGAGCTTTAGAACCACAAAATTTGAGAAAAATGTTACCATTTTTAACTAGCTGACGAATGAAGTGAAATGAATATCAATGTGTTTGCTTTTATGATGAAACGCATAATTCTTCAACCAGGACAAGGAAATGTCAGAGTTATTGTAACAAAAAATAGATGGAATAAAGATTTCGCTTGATCAGCTGCCAGATCATTGTCGATCATTGTGTATCAGTTGTCAGCTCGGAGAGGTTCAGTGTCGATCATTGTGTATCACTTTAGATCCAAATAGACTGCTTCAGATTTGTGTAGATCGGATGGAACTGGTATAGTTCAAAGAAGATGAGCGACTAGGGTTTGCAGGTTCTAATCTCACAACATTTCTATGTAACCAATGTCCTCTCTCTATAAAAAGTAGCCTAGCAAATTGCAGCTTCAATTCCAAAGGCTCTTCCAAGGAGCGTGCCCCAAAGGAGTGTGCAGGTCCTCGTTGGTGAATGTAGATCCGTTTGGTTGGGTCGCTGGCATTGCCTCTCACTACAAAAAAAGGCCTGCCAATTACTCACACACTTAAAACATATTGAATCTCATGCTAAACAAAGCCGATAGAGCCCCATTGAAGACTATTCAATGGCATGATATTTAGATATGAACCGTGTTTGTTTCAGCTGTGCGTGGGGCATCTCTTTGAGATATGATTCACTTACTTATAGCGAAGGAAATCGACATACACTTACCAATAATGAAGGAGATCGACTCTTCACTTATGCATATATCAGCTGCTCCTGCGGATGCATAGTACTTCAAATTGAAGGAAAAAAATGGATGCAAATACCAGTGTGTGAGAGCAGATCAAATTGTTGGAGGCTTGAATCACTCTGTTGGATATCAAATCGTTGTTATTGGAGGCTCGGAATAGCGCCTGCATGGATCTTTTCTCATTTCACTATTCTCTTTAGAGTTATAATTTCTGAACGTTCTCTCTGCAGGTAGTTTCAGATTCATGCAAAATGATGGATAATCGATATAGCTAGAGTTTTTTTTTTTTTTTCATGCTCC